>JALPQI010007247.1:0-53086 GCA_025490895.1 Thaumatotibia leucotreta | reverse complement strand
TATTTTTCTTTTGTTTTTTCTTACTTATAGTAGTAAATAGTTGCAACTAAAAAATCGTAGTTCTTTGAAATTGGTAACACTTCATATCGTTCACCCTGTAAGAACAAAAAAAATGTGTGCTTATCTTGTAATTCAAGAAAGCTAAACTTGTAACTATCACAGTTTTGTGTTTGCGACGCGCTCATCAATCCATGAGAATATCTAGTTAATTATATTCTTGGTACAAAAACACGGGCCGAAGTTTCCCAACGGTGGTAATTAATTAAAGTTGGGATCTTCGGATTGTTCGCAACTATCGGCTCTGGCGGCAGACAAGTTGGAAGATGCAGCGGTATTTTAGCACTTTTAATAAATAAAATAAATAAATAAATATCTTGGGACATCTTACACAAATCTACCTAGTCCCACGGTAAGCTCAATTAAGGCTTGTGGTGTGGGTACCAGGCGACGATATATACGACGATATAATTATATGTATAATATATAGATACTTTAATACATAGACAGCCATGACCGAGGAACAAATATTTGTGATAAATAAATACACAAATAATGCCCTCGCCGGGATTCGAACCCGAAACCTCCAGCTTCGTAGGCAGGGTCACTACCGACGAGGCTACTTAGGTTGTTTAATATTGTTAGCTTATTTATTAACACCATCACATCACATCAACAACCCTCTCTCAGTCCACTGGCTGGACTTAGGCCTCGCTGACTGACTGATGAGTCCGACCGGTTTCGGCCATGGCGACCACTTCGACTCCCTATTCGGTATTTCTTCGCTCATGCGCTTGAAGATGGCAAAAGATGGATTTAGACTATACGAGCATTCGCTCATTCTATCCCCCACGCTACGAAATTCGTTCGTTACACAAAACGTGATTCGTCGAAATTCGTTGATTTCGTAGAGTGGGGGATAGAATGAGCGAATGCTCGTTTGGTCTAAATGCACCTTAATATAGCCTATCTTTGCGGTGAAATCCCATGCACATTGAAGACACGTGAGAACTCTATTAATATAATTAGGCCTCTCCGATCAACTATACGTATTGGCGCATTAAAATGCTTATAATCGCCACGCTGGGCAAGCGGGTTGGTGATCGCAGTAGCGCTCATAATCCATGATGATGTTGCTGCACATTATTAATCTTCCGTAAAGTAATATTCAGTGACACATCAATCCCGATTACTGAATCGGTGTGTCAATTCCATGGAATAACTGTCAAAAATTTACAAGCGGAACCTAAACTGAATCGCATTTAAGAGGTCATGGTGATGTAGTTTCTTTTGGTCCAGTCTATTGTAAAGGTATTAAACCTTTACAGTTTATTTCACATGACAAAGAGGGCTGACATGACATAGAATTCAACTTTAGAATGCTTCCGTCTCTGTGACATTGAAACTAGTCGGGTTCTAAAACGAGGAGATCCGCAAGAGGACCAAAGTCACCGACATTGCTCTCAGAGTTTCCAGACTTAAGTGGCAGTGGGCTGGGCACATCACCAGAAGATCAGATGGCTGCATGGGAAACTGCTGGATTGGCGACCACGTACCGGAAGACGCAGTGTGGGCAGACCTCCCACAAAATGGTCCGACGACCTGGTCAAGGCAGCGGGAACCCGCTGGAAGCAAGCAGCGCAGAACCGGTCATATTAGCGATCATTGGAGGAGGCCTATGTCCAATGTCTAGCAGTGGACGTCTTTTGGCTGAAATGATGATTATGATGATAGTAGGGTTAGTTCTACTAAGGGATTGATGTGTCACTGAATCTTAGTTTACGGAAGATTAACTAGAGCGCTAAATGAATCGCATTAGTAGGTTGTGGTTGCTTACCATGACTGTAAAATCATGCAGCTAATACTTACATCGCTTCCTATCAGAGTTTGGGCCAGAGTCGGCCTCCATAACTGCGAGCAAGTCTATAAGAGCGTTCTCCATTAACGCTCAGGTATTATTACTCAATTGCTTTTCTTGTGTCGAAACGTCTCGAGCCGGTGTTGCATTTCTACATTATTACTGTTTTACTGATACTAACATTATATTGAACTTTAGAAGTAAGTAACAGTTAGTTTAATAACGGCATCTAGGCAATATGCAGTATAGTTGTCGAATTCATAGTTTAAACCCTTAAAAATATATTAAAATAATATTATGTTTTTAATTTCAGTGGTGTGTAATTGTTGTTACATACAAAGCAAATGGGCAGTGAATAAATAAATAACGTCAATTAAGGCTTGTGATATAGGTACCAGGCGACGATATATACATATAGATACTTAAATACATACACAGCCACGACTAATATTTGGCCAAGGACCATATTTGTGATAAATAAATTCACCAATAATGCCCTCGCCGGGATTTGAACCCGGAACCTGGCTTCGTAAGCAAGGTCACTACCAACTAGGCTACGGAGGCTGACAAACAGCCACTATAAAAAGGTTTTTTTGCAATACCTGTCTGACTTGACTTTAGAATGCTTTAGGTGAGTCGACCTGACAGTGTCAGTCAGAACCTCAGAACGAAACGGTTTCAAACCGGTGGCCGTAGCAAGATCATATTCACAAGTGCTTTACGGTGAAGGAAAACATCGTAAGGAAACCTGCATACACCTGGGAAGAAATTCAAGGGTGTTGTGAAGTCCCCAACAAGTATTGGGCCACGGAAAATAGGCACGCTTGATGTCGAGTTGCGGAAAAAAATTGGGCAGGATACAATACAACACAAGATCATATTAAATTGCTTAGTTATGGGTGATCGGTAATGTTACCTGGGGTTACCTAGTTGAACCCCATAAGTCGAGATAACTATTAATTGAAATGACAACCTCACGTAAGTGTCATGCTACATATAATTAGTATTTCAAAAACTGGTTTGTTCGGCTTATCGGCTTTTACCAAGCAACCGTCGATATATCCATGTTCAATCCATTATGTACGTATAGATTGTATTTCAATAATGTACGTAGAAATTTGTCATCCAGCGAAGGCTGCGGTGCCCGGAGCGAATCGATATCTAAAAACGGCTCATGTGGAACAGATTTTCAAGATGTTAATGGATTTGAGATGATAAAACTGGTAAGACTGCTAAAGGAATTGAAGTGATTGTTATTGCTTTCATTACATCACCTGCAATAATTTGTCACCACAGTCTTAACTATAAATTACGACTAAACTTGGCCGGTTATTTCTCCTACATTTTCTCAATCAGAATACGGGTACGGATTGGATCCTAAAATGAAACAGCAAATGTTATACCCCGTATATCCTTCTCCAGGGTTTAAGTTATAATCAAAATTTCAGCAATTTAGCTTAAAGAAGATAACAGTCAGATAAGTTTAAAGACAGACTTTCAAGAGATTGGCTTCCGATAATACTTCGAAATCAGAATGGCCCCGATTCGGATAATGCTCATCGTTAAACAGTTGTTCTAGAGTGGAGTTATCGCTTAGATAGATCGACAGAGCGGTCTAGATTATCTAATATACGTATTTAGTAATCTATCTTATCTAAGTACAGTCTATTAGTCTAGATCTAATACAAACTACGCTAACAATGCCAGAAAATTGGGGGAGTAATTATTATCATGGGATAAACACATACTTTTAGATTTAGTCTCACGATAATAAAGTTTGTGTTCTGGATACAATACGATGGTACGAAAATATTAATAATAAATATTAGACCACAGGGCAGCTTGTGGCGAGCTGTTGGGGAGTAACGACCCCACGGACCCGAGTGCTCCCGAGAGTCGGTCAGGGTCCCCGCCTCCGGCGTGTCTTCGTCGGTCGGAGTGGAACCCCAAGGGGACCCGTAGGACTCTCAGCTCTGGCTTGCCTTAACTGGCCGTCCAGAGAGGAGTCGTCAGAGCTATATGCTCCAGGGGTGGAAGTGTAAATTTGCGTAAGTCGCGAGTTGGTGCAGCGGCCGTCAAGCCACTGCGCAGAAAGCGGTGTACACCTCTCTACACTCCTGAGCCGCCTACACCGGTGTTGCCCCTGGCTGTCTCTTGTGACGGCATTTACGGGGGCCCATCTAGTCGGCGGCAAGTCACCGCCTGCCTCGATAGCAAAGAGAAATCATTGTTATGGCAGGTGTCCGGACCTCTTTTCTATAGTTCCATCTCTTATCCATCCAACCTTCATCACCATAACCCACTAGTCTTTTCCATATAATCTCCAATAGCCTCTATATGCCTGCTGGGACCGGTTCACGGATATCTATTTTTGTGCCCGTAAATGGGTTGCAGCAGGTGTAAAACACAGCAAATTTCTCCAAAGGGCCTCTACGTGTTGGATCTGTATCCCCGCGCAAGCCTATCAAAAGACCGGGATTTATAGGCCCGTGATTAAAGAGAGATACAAATATTATTAAAACGTAATAAAAATAAGGGCCTCGGCAAAGAGTACGATTGTGTACCGTTTGGCGTAGAAACTTTAGGTTCATGGTGCCCCAGCGCACGCAAACTGTTTGCTGAGATCGCGAAACGTCTGGTTGACGTAACTAAAGACCGAAGAGCTGGCGACTTCCTCGCACAACGCATCAGTATTGCGATACAGCGAGGAAATGCCGCCAGCATCCTCGGTACAATGCCACAAGGGACAATCTTAGATATAGTTTAGGTGAAGTAGATTAGTTAGATTTAATCTATGTAGGTACATAAATTGCAGTTTTGAAAATAAATATATATTTATTTGTATTGGTAATAATTTAGTTGTAAAACAAGTAAAACTATCTAAAAGTAATAAAATTACGGAAGTAATTGATTAATAGGCACTTCAATCGTCAATACACGACACTTTTTTTAACTTTCGTGTTATTATACGTTTATCAAACATGTACTAAATATAACAACCGCACGATAAGATTAGATAACCTACCCATATTCACAACGTAGGTATTCGAGAGTAAAATTCTCGGGCAAATAGAAGCTAGCCCACAAGCTTATCACAGCACAATATTAAATTCAGCGAACATACGTAAATTAAATATACCCCCGCCAATTTTTCAGTGAAATTTCAGTGAAAATTTTGCAGCCACATAGGCGCATTATAATAACGAAGCCTTCCGTCAGCAGAGACATGCCATTTGCATTTTATTAAAATCACAATTTTATTTTTTGACTCCGCGTATTTTACTCGCTGGACGGCGGAAAATGGGGGCTTTTTGTCGCCGGTGGTAAAACATACGGGTAATATGACGTGTGGTTGTTGCCGTGTGGTGACGGCAGTAAGAATACATTTGTCACCACCCCAACTCTTCCCGTCGGTGTCGTAAGACTCGGCTAAAGGATTAAAGTGACACTGACCATTAATTTATCATACGAGTATGCTAAAAAATAACTAGCGATCCGCCCCAGCTTCGCACGTGTACTATTATATACCTACATAAAAACCTTCCTCTTGAATTACTCTACCTATTTAAAAAAATCTCATCAAAATACGTTGCGGAGTTTTAAAGATAAAGAAAGCGTACAAAGGGACATAGGGACAGAAAAAGTGACTTTATTTTATACTATGTAGTGAAGATTGATTAGCGTGTCGATTATGGGCATTTACCTCCTAATTCGTCCATACGCATAGGCTAAGGAGAGGTCGTTGTTCAGCAGTGGACTGATGTAGGCTGATGATGTATGTATGTGTGTATGTATTATAAAGAGAAGTAGCTATTGTGACCTGTGGATGTCAACGCCAGATGTGCACATTTACAACCCATAGAAAGAGTCTCGTTTGTTTTATTACGAAGTATACGTTTGTTTATGTTTATAATGGATACTCGAAAACGATGACAGCACCTATGATAGACAAAGACCCAATCATCATCATAATTTCAGCCATAAGACGTCCAAAGCTGAACATAAAGCTCCCTTTTGGACCTCCATTTGCACCGGTTGGAAGTGACTAGTATCAGCGTCTCTCGGCAATCTCTATAAGGTCGTCTGTCCATCTCATGGGTGGATGTCCTACGCTGCGTTCGCCAAACCGTGGTCTTGAAGACTTTTTGACCACTTCGGCCATATGCTCTGCGTGTGATGTGGCCTACCCATTGCCACTTCAGCATGCTAGTACGGAGGGCAATGGGTAACTAGTTCGTTTGTGGACCTCCTCATTTCTGATTCTATCACGTAGTTAATGATAAACTCAGAGCAAAGTCCTCCCAATTGCAAGTGCAGTACAATGAGTTATTTCTCACTCATATAGTTGTTTGATTTGTGCTCGAATTTAGAAAGCATTTTTCCGAATAATTACCGGTGATCCTTAAACATGAACGGGCTGAGTATTTTAGACCGACACGAGTTGCCACTCTCCGCACTTTTATAACAAATAACTATTGTTAAATATTGTACCAACATAATTATTCACTCTTCATATTCAACGAATAACCATTAATTAAGCTAACGATGCGTTACTTTAAAAAAATATATTGTTCGTTTTCCAGGAAAAACCGTAACTTTTCCTTTATTTCAAGATTTTTTTACTTGCGTTTGCAACGCCGTTTACGAATATGTTTTCATCTTTTCCGGAATAATCTTTTAAGGTTTTAATACGAGCAGCGGTGGTCCAGTTTTTTAAATGGAACTACAGGTTAATCCATCCATGCTGTATACTACAATATTACAGGGTGGAACAGAATGATTCGTCCCGCTACCAACCGAGTCTACCAACCATTACGATGAACTTTTAGAATGAGACTAACATCACAAGTACTGATAGTAAAATATACTCGTACATTTCGTACAATTTTTTTTTTATACCACGTCGGTGGCAAACAAGCATACGGCCCGCCTGATGGAAAGCAGTCACCGCGCCTGCAACCCCAGGGGTGTCATATGCGCGTTGCCGACCCAATAAAAACTTGTACACTCCTCTTTTGAAGAACCCCATACTGTAGTCCAACGGGAAAACCTCGGCAGGGAGCTCATTAGGAAATATTGCATTATAATACCTTTATTGGATAGTGAAATTCTAATACAAGTAACTTAGGTAACAAACAATGTAAATCTAAGAACTATGTCTACCCTGAAAGCTTTAACCTAAAGTTCTTGAGTAAAGACGATCCTTCTACTTAAACTCCAAAGTTCAAGGTATAACAACGCCTATTTATACGCAATTAAGGCCCATTTTGGCGTTCAGTTGCCGTAAATTGGGCACTTGAATAGGCATCAAACTAGCCGCCTACATTATCCACTACAAACTCCGAGCCCGTATACACTGTTCACCGCAACGCATAGACTACTGAACTATAGACTCCGCTGACACGTTTAAAACACGTTATAGCCGATTCAAAGCGACGAGACTTGCGAAGCGATACAGTCGCGTATGTATGCAATGCGATGCGATACGGTGGCCTTGTCCTAACGTACAGGCGAAAAGTTCTATATCGGACTTTTCAAGAAACAAAATGACACACCATTAGCGCGTCGCATCTCGGTCGTGCGATCATATCAAACAAACTGATCGCGTTCGCTTTGCTTCGCCCGTATAACGCACCGGGGTTGGTTACACTTACGTCTACCTACAGGACACTTGTATTAGTTGGCGGCTGTTTGTATTTTTCGAGTCGTATCGTGTCGCGTCGCTTCTTTTCGCGTTCGCAAGGGAATAGCTCACCTAGGACGCTGCGGAAAGGGGAGACAATTTTTGACTGAAGTTTTTCAATTTAATGTTTCAGTATGATCTTAAAAGATATTTCCTGCTCCATCTATAACAATCGTCTGCGTCGAGCACACAATGTTACTCAAGCTCGCGCCTCACCTTGCCAAAAATGCTAACAGCTACAAATCACAAACATTGAGTGAAATACAGAATCTTGGCGGAAGCCCATTATTCTCTGGAACTACCTGTGTCTATAAATCCGGCCAGGCAACTACCAGACCGAATTCAGGACGGGATAAAAAAGGGTTAAGCGCGAGTTGGATTATAGTTACGGGTTCCTAGAATAAAAAAAAACGCCACGGAATCTCGCGTTAGATACTGTCACGGTTTAATATATAAATAAGTTGAGCGTTTTATTGTATTTTGTCCTTATTCATAATTTTGAATTTATGGATACATTTTTAGTTATTTCTACTCGGAAACACGAGTTTTTTCGTTATCAAAAGTAAAAAAAACACTGAGCGAAGTGGGAATGCGGGTTCAGTGTTTGATAATGATAATAGAGACCTAGATTCTCCGAATCATGTCGCGCGTAGTCTCTAAGTACACGTGAGTTATTACATTTAGTGCTATGACATTATTGTAAAAATTGATCCTTAGGGCTGTGTCGGGCATTTTCTCCTCTACGATTCCTATCGTATACTATCCTTAGTGTGAGATAGTTTATATTTATAGATAGTTTTTATATCACGTACGAGATAACTTTATGTTTCTCTTGAGCGGGGGTGTATTCGAATGGCTTAAAGACTTGAGACAAACTTAAACACAAACTAAAGTGGAGTTTGGCGGGACATAATTGCCCGGCAGCGTGATGGCAGGTGGACCAAAATGTCAACGGACGGTGAACGCTTTGAAAAGGGAGAAGCGCGGGTCATGCATCCGCTCGATGGGTGGACATTCAAAAGAGTGCGGGTCACTTTTAGATGAGGTTAACACAGGACCGGGACCAGTGGCGTGCAGGAGGAGAGGCCTATGCTCAGCAGTGGGCGATAAACTGCGGTGATAATGATGATTAAAGACTTGAGAAGTTATTTTATATCTTGTGGAGGGCTCTTACAGTCAAACAACAAAACCAGGCAGAAATTGGGGAATACTATAATGTAGGCACATGGGCACCAATGCAAGTTATTATTTCATTTTTAAACTAAATAGTTATACTACATATATTATACTTGTGGTAGCAGAGAAAGACTAACGTTCCGTTCAGTAAATAATAATATGTCAAAATGTATAACATATAAATACAGTAGCCATAAGATATATCGGAGCGTCCACGGTGCTCAAAAATATCTGCGTCTGAGTTTTAGAACTATTTTAGATAGTGACTTCTCATCATCGTGCCAACAAGCAAATGACCAAGGCACCTAATAAAAATAATAATAATAAAGCCTTTTATTTCCCAAACCATAGAATTTACAAAGAATTACATGTAAATTAGAAAAAAGAAGAAAAAACAATGTTGATATAGAAAAATTAATTGAAATAAGTAAGCTTAGTCTAATTTATATATACACATTTTTAAATGTTTTTTGGGTTAGTCCATCTTAGGACATAGGCCTCCTTCATTTGGCACCACTGCTCTACTACCTAGCAACCCCAAACTACCTTTCAGCGAGGCCACCATGTATCCTATCAATTATTCAGGTGTGAGTCACTAACCGTTTGGTGACGGCAGTAAGAATACATTTGTCACCACCCCAACTCCTCCTGCGGTTCTGGTAAGAGTCGACTAAGGGTTTGAAGTGTCACTGACCATTATTTGATAAAAGATTAATGATGGGCAGCAGCGTCATCATAGTGGACACATTACTGCGATCGCCAATCCGCTTGACCATCATCATCATTATCATCAGCAGCCTATGATGGTTCACTTCTGGACGTAGGCCTCTCCTATTAACTATGCGGGCACGCTTGCCCAGCGTGGCGATTATGGGCATTTACCTCCTAATGCGTCTATACGCATAGTTAATAGGAGAGGCCTACGTCCAGCAATGGACTATCATAGGTTGATGATGTATTTATGTATGTATGTATGAGTCACTAAAGTCACCGATATAGCCCTCGATTAGCAAGCTTAAGTAGCAATGGGCAGGCCATTTTACACGCAGAGCAGATGACCGATGGGGTCGAAAAGTGCTCCAGTGGAGACCACGGCTAGGCAACGCAGTATAGGACTGCTATTCCCCCAAGATGGACAGACGACCTTATGAAGATCGCCGTGAGATGCTGGATGCAGGCCGCTTCTAACCGGTGTATTTAAAGGTCCAAAAGGGAGGCCTATGTTCAGTAGTGGACGTCTTATGGCAGATAAAAACATGATGTTGATGTTGAGTCACTAAGTCTAAAATCTAGGCGATAAGCACCTGTCAGTGCGAACGTGTCCTATAAGTTCAAGTTGCTTTGCGATTTGTCGGCGCATTTTTAATGTGAAACATAGAGCGAGTCCATTAGTCACTCGGTTTTCTTTTTAACCGGCCGGCGACGGCATTTCATAGCCAAAACAAATCGTGAATCACTGCCAAAAACGCTGTGACGGTGCCACGAAACTTGGCTTCGCATTAGCCTGAGGGTTTACTATCGGGATTTGGGTTGCCGCTGATTTTTGCGATAGAGTGAGGTTGTTTGAGAAATGCCAATTCGGTTTGGTATGTTATTGGGCGACCTTGAATAAGACATGCCTTCTTTGAAGGTTATTTAGACAATTTAAAGACAAACGGTATATGTATAGCTCGCAAGGGCAATTCAACTAAAATACGTTTGAGACAAAAATAGGGCTCAGTGTTTGATAATGGAGACCTAGGCTCTGTCGCGCGTAGTGACTAAATACATACGAAGTTTTTTTTCATGCTATAGGTGGCAAACAAACAGACGAATCGCCTGATGGAAAGCGATTAACGTCGCCCATGGACACCCGCAACACCAGAGGCGGCGCAAATGCGTTGCCGGCCTTTAAGGTGGGAGTACGCTGTTTTCTTGAAGGTTTGAAGGTCGTATCGGTCCGGAAACACCGCTTGTGACAGTTCGTTCCAAAGTTTAGCTGTGCGAGGCAGGAAGTTACGAGAAAAGCGCACAGTTGAGGACCGCCAACCATCTAAATGGTGAGAATGAAAACAAAGTTAACTGTTTAATTACATTTATAGTTATTATGTCTCACGAAAGTTTAAATTCGACCTTCGTTCAGATTTGTTTCAGATGAAAGCGCTCAGGGGCCCATTTCTCGAACGTAACTTGTAACACAAGTGGAAGAATTAATTAGATAAGGACTTGTATTACAAGTTACAAACTTTCAAGAAATAGGCCCCAGGTGGCTGACATTAAAGTCTGTGATAACAGCACTAAGAATACATTTATTACCACTCGATATATAAGATAAGATAAGATAAGATAAGATTCGACTAAGTGGTTGAAGTGTCACTTGTCATTAATTTATTGAATATTGATGACGGGCAGCAGCGTCATCATAGTGGACACCTGTACACTATGAATATGGCCACTATAATGTACTGCGATCACCAATATTTTATTCAGGAATGGTGAAACCGGCCCGTATTACGAATTTCAGGGAAGAGTGTACCGCGATTAGTAAAAATAGTAACGAGGAAAAGTTTCATAAGTTGCGAAACTTCTATAAAAAATGTTTTCAGCAATTTAAATATTACAAGCAATCTAATCATGCCAAAACTGTTGTCTAAGTATACGTTCCTTTTAAGATATATTTTATGCCTCGTTTACTCAATTTGTGAGAACAATATTGTTCATAACACATTTTTATAAGTTCTAGTGGAAACATTCTCGATGAGAACTTACTCTTAAATTCTCAAGAAAATTATCGGGAATTTTCGAGTATATTCCCGCAAATTTGAGAATGTTCTGCAACTTGTACAGTCACGTCTAATAATATGTATACATTTCGGAACGTATGTCAAAGGAATAAGGATCAAAATTGTATACATATTATTAGAGCCGACCGTACATTGCTAACATCGAATGAATATAATTGGAATGAGGGTTTTCTCGAAAACGTAAGAAACAATTTTCTAGCCCCAATTAAAAACGAACTAGAAGGTATTTTTGTTTTTTTTTTATATAATTTTATTAACTCATACAAAACATTTAAACACGAAATTAAAGGCGCTTTGAGAATTTAGACAAGTTTCAGGGCCTAACGCCTCAGTGCTACCGCCCTGGTGAACGTAATTTCAGAAAACCCTCATTGTCATCAAAATTTTTCGAAAGCAACTCGCTTCGAGTTTCCCGCGTACCGGCAAGACTTTGTATACTCGTAGGTACATATTAAATGCCCACATCCATCTATGTCCCGTGACAGCGACAAATCTCCTCACTCCGTATTGTTGGGAAGGTTCAATCATTTCTCCCTGTCTGTTCGGGCGTGCTTTGGAATGGTGCACTGGAAGATAACTGTTTCAGATGGTTTATAATTTTAAAAATGTTTGCAGAAGGTTTAATATTAAAAAGAATACTTATGCCTTTAAATTTTAACGGCAATAGCGTAAACTTACGTTTAATACTATCCTCATGTTCCGGGCATGATGTTACACCCGTGGTCGCTGACAGACTGGCGAGAAAATGTATCAACACCTTCTAGCTGCGCGGGTTTTGTGAACTACCCGCACTTGGTCTTGATTATTCACTTCTAGGCTAAGGTTGTGTAAATTTACGCGATAAAACCCGTTTTTCGTTAAAATATGAGTGATAATAATGCGTGAAAGTTTAAATCAATTATTATGTATGCCTTTACTAGCTGGTGCCTTACTTGCCTCATGGTACGGCTACAGAGCACCCACCTAAAATTGACGCCTCGCCTCTCTCTCGCACTTGTAAATTAATACTTAAGTGTGACTGGGAGGCAAAACGTTAATCGTGGCTCGGGGTATGTCTTCAACGATCGGCCGATCGGACATCAGACAGATCAGTTGACAAGTCGGGTGAAATATCGGTGGCTACATAACCGGAATCATTTCTATCTGGATAGACTTTAAGCACGCGGCGACATTGAAATAAACGTTTACTAACTTAACAAGGCACTAATAATTGTTTGTCCCTTTTGCTCTTTTGGACACATCGTTAAGACCGAAAAGGACAAAACAATTATTAGCGGCTTGTTGAGTTAGCATACGTTTATGAATAAGGGGGTATATTTTTAGGGTTCCGTAGTAAACTAGGAAACCTGGAAACCTTAGTCTCTGTTCGAAGGCATAATATAAGTAGTATAAGTCACGCCGACAAAATGGTAGGATAAAATTAGTAATTAATACCTCCCCTACATGTAAATTGGCTATTATTTACTGATGTGCTACAGTATATGGAGTAGTTGAACAGGTCTTTTAAAAATTATAAGGGCTTAAAAAAGAGTTTTTCTCTATAAGTCAACATTTTTTGTAATTTATAAAATGTGTCCCGTCCGTCTTTAAAAAAATGTCTTCCCCTTTAACTTTTGATATGTGGAAAACATCTAGAATCCATAACTAAGTCACAAAACATTCCAGGATGCTTAGCCAATCGTATCGTATCGTAGTTTTCCCTCTCTGTCACTCTTTCATATTAGTGCGACAAAGACAGTTAGCTGCCTTTCGTTTACGATTGACGATTAAGCGTTAGCAATTGGTAACTTGTCTAAGCACCCAGTATGACTTAAAACGGGATAGTTACCATACCACGGAGTAACTCCGTGGTGAAGATGGCATTTTGCAACAGTGCCGAAATATCGGGTGCTCAATAATTCCAATTCACATGATAAATATCTCGTTTTCAGTCCTACTATTAGACATAGACAGATTTTATGCTACGAACGAGATTTCACTATTTTAATGCTACGAACAAATAAATCAAATACTAAATTGCCTTTCAAAAACGGTCCTGAATTTTAGTTGATAAGTGTCACCCCCTCTTCAATGCATCTTGGTAATGAATTTCAATGTCAACCTATAAAAACTTAAACAGCCATTTAAAAATAGTTATGATTGGTCCATTTGAACAATTGTTCAATTATGTGACATCACATAACTGAACAATTGTTGGGGCATTTTTAAGCTGGCGTTAGACGTCCATGTTATATTATGGTCGCAGTATTTAATTCAAAGCAGTTTTTATCTACTATTTTCTATATCCATAAAATATTATCATTTAACGTTGATCAGTTCATATTTGAACAAAGAGAATTGCTAAATGTGGTTCGTGCATCGATGAACACATTCACAATCCGGTTCATTTTAGCAAATATTAATGTGTTTAGAATATTAACTTTTGTGATTAGTATGCATTAATATATGTTTCTGATTAAACTAATTACAAAATTGAAAATTTGTGTTTTTGTTTTTAAGACTTTATTCCTTCTTCCGTACGTACCACTTTATTTTGTTTTTTCCATTTTCCAATTGTATTCATTCACAAAGAAAATATACACAGATCATAAGTACATGATCTGTGTATATTTTCTTTGTGAATGAATACAATTGGAAAATGGAAACAAAAAAAAAACAAAATAAAGTGGTACGTACGGAAGAAGGAATAGATATTACATATTTTTGAAGAGAAAGTACCAGTACTCGACACTGTTCTATTTAACATGTGCATTTTAGGTCAACGTGTCGCTTATCCAGCATAGCGACTGTAGATAATATAGATTCTTAAGATAGTCTTGCTTACATTTCACGCAATACAAGTGGTACAAATGTTCGCACACATACATACATCTTTTACCAGGTCGTCGCTCCATCTTGTAGGGGGCCTTCCCACGCTGCGCCGTCCAGTGAGTGGTCGCCACTCGCGGCAAGGTTGCGGGTGTCCAATGGATGCGGACAGCTCACGACCGATCTTTGTGGAACTCTCTGGGGGAGGCCTATGTCCAGCAGTGGACGTCGATTGGCTGACGATGATGATGATGATACATACATCTTCAGCCTTTCTCAGTTCACTGCTGTCTATATTATGATGTCAATATGAACTATGCGTATGGACGCATTAGAAGGTAAGGGTGAAGACACATTTATCAGCATCGAATCGCATTTTGTAATACAAAAACGCGATATTGTATGAAGATGCGTCCGCATCAATTCATCCTTCCGCGTCGATTCGCCTTCAGCATAAATGCGTATAAGTGTAGCTATTCATTTAACATACTGAAGAATGCTTATTCATGATTCGTGAGAACGGCTGCTTAACCCTTAAATGCATGACCTTGACAAAGATTTATTCAAATTTGAATGCTGACGGGTTGTCAATAGAGTCGAGAATAGGATGATGCATATATACATCACTATGCATTAAAGGGTTAAGCCGTAAAAATCGATGCTTACGAATGAGAATGCTTGATTAAGACAAAAACGCCCGTTGGCTCTCTTTACAAGTAGCACCTGAAAACAGGCATGACGTTACACCCGTGGTCGCAGGCCGACATGCCCGTAATGCCCGAAACGTCAGGATATAATTAAACGTAAGTTTACTCGATTTAGACCCGTTTGTCTTGAAAATATGAGTGATAATTGTGAAAGTTTAAATCAATATATCAAACAGCATACTTTGACTTCCGATGCGTATAGTATGTCCAAAATCATCCAGCTACATGCGATGCGATGCTGATAAATGTGTCTTCACTCTAATTCCCATAATTACCACGCTGGGCAAGTGGGTTGGCTATCGCAGTTATAGTGTCTCTGTGTCCGTTATGATGATGCTGCTATTCAACAATCTTCTATAAACGAATATTCACACGTCAATCCCTTGGTCGACTCCAACACCCTCCGGAGTTGGGGTGGTGACGAATGTATTCTTACTACCGTCACCACGCGGCAAATGTGCAATAATATTAAAATTAGTCAAAGTCAAACTATTCTTTATTCAAGTAAGCTTATTAATAAGCATTTTCGAATCGTCTGACATTATCAAGAGAGAAAAAAATCTACTACTGGTTCAAACCCTACACCGTTCCTGAGAAGAACCAGTAAGAAACTCAGGTGGACTTATTTTTTCAAAACGGTAGGTATAATAATACATTTTATTAAAATAACATGCATTAAAGAACTTATTACATAAAAAAAATTATAGACATTTTTATAAAAAAAAGAGAAATAAATATAGGATCATAATTCATAATAATAAACAAAAAATAAAAATAAATTATATTCTATGAGATCTGTTGTACCTACCTATTGATTACCAAGCGATCACTATCTCTACCGAGTCATGGTAACAATTTACCAAACATTTTTCACAATTCATAATAGCAGCCATAACTATAATGACGTACCGGTAATATCGGTAAACCCATTACGATGTCAATACCACAGTTTATAGGTGGAAGAACAGTATTATTATAAGATTTTATTCGCTCCACGCACGATTTCTGCCGCAAATGGGGGTAGTGGGGCATTTGTCAAGGCTGGGGAAAGTTGGAATGAAACCTATTTCTGCGAATTGCGTTGACAATTTGTTATCAGATATATAAGAGCGGCCACAGTGCTTAAAATATCCCGAGATGCACTCTATTGCCACCACGATAATAGGCCTGGATGTCATAAAGCACCCTGTTCGCTCTGATATACTCGTATATATTTGATTGCGACGCTCTGATAATATATATTTTATCCTTATTAATTACGCCGTGATTTTTGCGTTGCTTTATACTGATTCCTATAGGCAGTAGTAGTGATAAGTTTCATAAAAACGCACCCTATAACCTCATTAACCCATTCAATGCCGAAGACGCGAATTCGCGTCCTATGTATGCGTAAACGTGATGCCGAGGACGCAAATTCGCGTCCTCGAGTTATTTCTTTTTTTTTGCTAGAAATCAACTGTACTTAAAAGCTGATACCAAAATGTTATTTTATTTATGGAGGATAATATTATACCGTCGCTGGTTTCTGGATTCAATGCATTTGTAATTTTCATAATTCTTATCTCGGATGCCGAAGACGCGAATTCGCGTCCTGTGTATGCGTAAACAAGATGCCGAGGACGCGAATTAGCGTCCTTCAAGTGTGAAACAACCTAATGCCGCAGACGCGAATTCGCGTCCTTGAAGTGTGATAATATAACCTAATGCCGCGGACGCGAATTCGCGTCCATTGAAATGTTAACGTGATGCCGTGGCCGCGAATTCGCGTCGTCGCGTAGAAGGCGGCGGCGCTGCGTGATAATTAAAAATATGGGGCGTCAGCAATGAATGGATACCAAAATGTTATTTTATTTATGGAGGATAATATTATACCGTCGCTGGTTTCTGGATTCAATGCATTTGTAATTTTCATAATTCTTATCTCGGATGCCGAAGACGCGAATTCGCGTCCTGTGTATGCGTAAACAAGATGCCGAGGACGCGAATTAGCGTCCTTCAAGTGTGAAATAACCTAATGCCGCAGACGCGAATTCGCGTCCTTGAAGTGTGATAATATAACCTAATGCCGCGGACGCGAATTCGCGTCCATTGAAATGTTAACGTGATGCCGTGGACGCGAATTCGCGTCGTCGCGTAGAAGGCGGCGGCGCTGCGTGATAATTAAAAATATGGGGCGTCAGCAATGAATGGGTTAAAGCTGCTGAATACTGGATATACGAGTATAGCAATAGCCAACCGAAAAGCAGGCTGCACAGAGCACATTCTTTTTATCGCTGCACTTACCACTCTGTATCCAATTTTAGTTCAATAGGTACTTGATAAATTGTGGCAGCCATTACAATTGGGCAATTTCGTACATTTTTCCAAAGTACATGCGATATAAAAGTTATTCTATTGAGAGGAGGAAGGCAGTAAGCGGGGTGAAATGATGCGATTTTTTAAAATCGTTTTGTTCAAAGGTGTCTGCTCCTTATCAAGGGTTGTTCCTTGACTAATCGGGTAGGTTTTTAAGCTAACACGGTGTGTATTGTGATGTCGCATAATTGAACAAATATTTTTGGGGGTATTTTTCACCTGGCGTTAGACGTCGATGTTATATTTATGGTCATTTATGCGACATAATTCAACAATTATTTTTGGGGGCATTTTTGAGCTGGCGTTAGACGTCCCTGTTATATTATGGTCGCAGTATTAATGTTAATGACCATGTTAGCTTCAAAATTTACCCCCTTAGTCAAGGAGTTAGGATGGTCATTGGTCAAAGGCGGTTTTTTTTACATCTAATCTAATCTTTGTCGTATATGGGATCGAATTATTCAAGAATTGTCCAAGATCTACAATCCGTTTACCTGTCAAGTATGTTAACTATCAAACTAATATTACATACACACTTCAGTCTACAGGAAAGCTTCATAAGTTAGAAAAGAATAGGTGGGTATTGGATTGCAAGTTTCCGGATGCATATTTGTGCAGCTGCGGCGATGCACAAACAGCAGGAAAATTGTCCATTCTTATTGTCTTTGGTTGTAATCTGCATGCGGGATTGAGACGGGCAGAAAGCGTTTTATCATGAGTTACAACTTGACACATAATCATCAAGTTTTTTTGATGCTTCTTATCAAGGTTATACCCGTTCGATAAAAAAAATCGGTTCACATATCAAACTTTATTAAAATATTTAGCGAACAGGGTTACACGAGTCATTCAATTCGATGATTGCCCATCATGTTTCGATACATAAGAGGATCCTGTCGCAAACGCTTAATCGTCAATCGTAAACGAAAGACAGCTCTGTCTTTGTCGCACTACTATGCAAGAGTGACAGAGAGAGGAAACTACGATACGCTACTAAGCGTTAGCGATTGGCAACTTGGCTAAGCATCCAGGTCAGAAACCCTAAGCCGTATTAGCTAGAATATAATTGGCTCCACATTGAAAACGCAAAAGAAATCAGCTGTTCAGTCACCATCAGATATATCGAAGCGGCCACGGTGCTCAAAAGTATCTGAACATTCACTCTAACACCATGACAATAGAGGCCAGAGTGCTTAGACAAGTTGCCCAATTGCCCATCGCTAACGCGTATCGTCAATCGTAAACGAAAGGCAGCTAACTGTCTTTGTCGCACTAATATGCAATAGTGACAGAGAGGGAAAACTACGATACGCTACTAAGCGTTAGCGATTGGCAACTTGGCTAAGCACCCTGATATTTATAAGCACCCTAGTCGCTCCGATATAAAAACAAAAGACGACGTAAAGAGGTAACAATTCCCACATATTTTTCTCCATTCTCGAAATCAGCATCCCGTTGTCCACCATTAAGTCCGTTCATTAGTACGCATGGACGATTGTCCGTCCGTCCGTCGACCGCTTTGAACTAAACGTTGTAACTGTATACGGATTTCATCGTCACTTACGACCTTTCAACCTTGGGTAGGAGTGTAAGAATTTGCATACTGCATAATCGTGTAGCGGTGCTACGGCGTAGCGGCGAAGAGGGCTACGCGTTTGCTACGGTGGTCTACGGTCAGCTCCAAATAGGTTAACGATTTTGAACCTTATTCCTCGAACATACGTTTAGAAATATATTTTTAGTACAGATGGTGTATTTTTTAGGCTCTAGTGCGAGAAGTGTGTCATTTTACGTCCGGTTTGAAACTTCGGAGGGCCACCTGCACTAAAAAACGTCGTACGAGACACGTGCAAAAACGAAATTCGTAACTCGTGTCGATTTAAAACATCGCCATTCGTTTCGAATTTCATGTTTTTCGCACTTGTGTCGTAATGTACTAATTAAACGTGAAATCAGACGTGTCCCTTTTAAAAATAACATGAGATATTCAACCTAGTACACTATCCTACGTGATTTTTTAAATCGTTTATTTTTTTAGCACAGATTACTATTATTATCATCAACACCTTTTGTCAGACTGTGTCGATTTATTGTTTATTAAATTCAAGCTGTTTGACTATTTCCTAAAACTGTATAAGGGTATCTCGATATTTAGGTACCTAATTTATTCATATTACATCAGATACTCTGGGAATAGGGGTGGACAAAGAAGAAGATTATATCAGATACTCAGATCTGAAAATGGGTATTTAGGAATGTCTTGATAAGGGAAATTCCTTGAAAGTTTCAAGCGTCCATATGTTTGCTAACTGCTTACCACCAAGCGGGTCATATTCTTGTTTGCCACAGCTATAGTATAAAAAACTCTCATCTCCGATGTAACGTCTATCAAGAGATTTTATTAGTGACGTACCTATAGGTAAGTATGTACTCGATAAAAATATATTTCAACGAGATTTTCAACATTATTATTAAAATGTGGTATTTAGAAAAGTTCAAGGTCACAGGCTTAAGAGATGACCTTTAGCGGTTACTTGACCTATCCCATTAGGCGGACTTATCGCAACCCTCCCCAAGAATAAACAGCGATAGCAGTCACCCCGTTGCGTAAGAATTTTCACAGTTAACCTATTTACAGACTCTTAACTCAAGGCCCGTTTCAAAAATATCTAAATGTACAGCGTACTACTAGTAAAAAACTTAAGTAATGCACGTCGTGTATGTCGCAGTGACCTATTCAAATAGACAATACGTATACACGGTGTTTTTATTGAGTTCCTTTAAATGAAAGGGAAGCTTATTTTAGTCAAAATTAATCAATTTCTCTAAGAAACTAGTGTCTTAACATTTACTGTTATTGAGTTATAAAAAAAATAAGTTTAATGACTGAACAAGTGTATTACAAGCTTTATTTTACATCCTTATGTTACTTATTTTGACATGTGCCGTCAGTCACCTTAGATCTTATTTTAGAGGTTATCTCACAATTTCCAATTCAAAGATCATGTATAAAAACGAAAAAAAATTTTTTTTTACGAAATTAACAAAAGCTGACATACCAGGCAACTTCTATTAACGTCCCAAGTAACCAGTCCAATTTAACGGATACACAAAAAACATCCTGTTGATATAAACTTTCAGGATTGTCACTCATGTTTTAACGACATGTTTTAATCGCGTAATCTTACGTTCAATATTAACCTAACGTTTCGGGCAATGACGTGTCGCAGGCAGGTAGTTATCCACTTATATTTATTCATAATCAGTGGGTTAGCTTAGAAATAATAATATTTAAGAAATTGATATTCTTGAAATAAAACTATTTTAAGTTATGGCTCCCAGTCCCCCGTAGATCACGAACCCTGTAAAGTATTCGAAACGTCGAAATGTAGTTAAATTTAATGAATATACACGATATGCGTTAAAAAAGTTTTATTTCATAAATAACTATCGCAATAACCGAAGAAAATATCAAGTTTTTTTTTTTAATATATTTATTTTCAAAACTACAATGTATGTGCATAGATTAAATCACACTAATCTACTTAACCTAACCTATATCTAAGATTGGCCCTTGTGGCCTTGTACCGAGGATGCTGGCGGCATTTCCTCGCTGTATCGCAATACTGATGCGTTGTGCGAGGAAGTCGCCAGCTCTTCGGTCTTTAGTTACATCAACCAGACGTTTCGCGATCTCAGCAAACAATTTGCGTGCGCTGGGGCCCCAAGAACCTAATCAAGTTAATGTTAATAACAAGTTAATGTTCTGTTTTGAATACATTGACCGCGCCATGAGCGAGCACACCAATCCCCCGCTGTGCGCTTCAATGGAACTGAATTCATATTAATTTATTTCAGCGCTGAAAGGCAAAAACATTTCAGTCGGGCCATGTGGGAAATAGTTAACATGCCTGTGTGACGTCATTCTAGTTCATAACGTTATAATAGTATTTTATGCAACCCTTGTTTAAGAGAGGTCAAAAAAGGTAAGTGGCGTGGGTAATTGTTATTAAAGATGCCACGAGCATTTTTTGACTCAGTTAAACAATGTTGCATACAATACTTTTTCTACGACCACACACTTATTTTCAAATAAAATTGTAAATTTGAGAAATATTCTTATTCAAACACAATTTTATTAATCGTCAAGGTCGAGCGGGGGACATCAAAATTAAAAAAGAAAGCTCCTCTATGGTTTACTGTTCATCAGAAATGACATTTAAAATTAGGTTGCCAGTCATGTCATGTATTACATTACGTCTTGTATACACTAGATGTCTTAAAATACAAAAAACGTTCCAATGAGTTTATCAAAAACTTATGTACGAAATAGTTTTAATATTCACAAGTGCTTTACGGTAAAGGAAAACATCGTGAGGAAACCTGCATACACCTGCGAAGAAATTCAAAGGTGTATGTGAAGTCCCCAACAAGTACCGGGCCAGAGTTGGGACCACGCAAAATAGGCACGTTTGATGTCGAGTTGCGGAAACAAATGGCCAGAAAAACAACAACAATTTATTTATGTTGTTGTTGAACATAAATAAATAATTGTACAGTCACCATCATCATCATTTCATTAATTAAAACCTAAGTAAATGCTTATTTTTGACAGCCTCCGTAGCCGAGTTGGTAGTGACCCTGCCTGGAGGTTCCGGGTTCGTATCCCCGCGAGCGCGAGGGCATTATTAAATTTGTGTATTCATTTAACACAAATATTTGTTCCTTGGTCATAGTCACATCTATATGTATCTATTTATTATGTATATCGTCGGTAACCACATCACAAGCCTTAAAATTGAGCTTACCGTGGGACTAAGTCGATTTGTGTAAGATGTCCCAAGACACTTATTAATTTATTTGTAAAATTAAAAGTTTATTGCTAGGTTTTGTTTTTTGCCGCGTGGTGACAATAAGATGACAATTGTCACTCTCAACTCTTCCCGCGGGTGTCGTAAGAGTCGACTAAGGGGTTGAAGTGTCACTGACCATAGTTAATTATAACTAAGAAAACAAAATGATTTATTAAAATACTGCTTCTTTTATTTATTTATTAAATTCATGAATTTGATTTTCCATTTTTTACTATAACATATCAATTCACATAACGATTGAGTATTTTTTTTATTTAATCAAGTACCGTGTATGTTAAAATATTATAGACCTTATTAATAGCAATTGCTTTAAATAGGGGTCTAAAATGCCTCATTCATGACACGCAAATTGTTTGCTGAGATCGCGAAACGTCTGGTTGATGTAACTAAAGACCGGAGAGCTGGCGACTTCCTCGCACAACGCATCAGTATTGCGATTCAGCGAGGAAATGCCGCCAGCATCCTCGGTACAATGCCACAAGAGCCAATCTTAGATATAGGTTAGGTTAAGTAGATTAGTTAGATTTCTATGTACATAAAATGTAGTTTTGAAAATAAATATACTTAAAAATATGCCTAAATAAACAGTATATTTTATAGGTATTAAAAAACTAAGGGATCTTCATTTAGTTTAGTCGTAGTAGTAACTTACGTATTTCTATTTGACGTTCGATATTTGAATCATTTACTCAAATATTTTACATACCACTTCCCCTTAAAAGTGTATAATATGGACTATCAAGTCTATCGACAGCTCGTAATTTCATTTTCAGTGTTGATAACTTGTATCTAAAAACAATATAATACGATGTAGACCTTACGTCCTCGCAATTACGTTCACCGTACAGTCAACTACAAAGAGATGTATCCACGTTAGTCTTACAAAATGAAGTAAATTTTAATTTGCCATAATGAATTACCCTTGGTTAGTGACATTTCTAGTAGCAATCAAACCTTACATTATCATCGACTCGTTTAATATGCAACAATAATGTATCCCACTATGTTTCCTCTTAATTTATACTTACAAACCTCTTTTATTATCTACTTTTATGTATTGACAAATGTAGGTAAACTCCTAATGTTACAAAGAAATGTAACCAATAAGTTTAAATTCAGAATATAATCCAAACAAAACATTTTCAAATTTGGAAACAAAAAGTCTTCTTTACGTCATTTGAATACTTCAGTACTATAGAGGCGATAACTTCTGCGAAAACTGTGTTCGTTCAATGCCCGACCGATTGCAGCATTTGCAGCCGGTAATTAATGCTGACGGTAGTTATACAAGATATTGAGTCTTTGAAGACATTATTTTATGTATTTTTTTTTGTTAAATTAAGGATTAGATTTTTTGTTGATTTGATTATTTAAGAAAAATGTTGGTATAAATAAATATCTTCTTCTTGCAAACTTTTCCTTGATTTTTAATTCTGTAATTAGTTCGTTGAATGCAGTTTTTGCAATCCAAATGGCAAACGTATTTTCCTAGCTAGCGTCGGCATCTACTGCTGAACAGCAGCAAAGGAACATTCTCTGTCACTCCAATTAGGGTATAATAAGACTGACCGTGACAAGTTCTTTCGATTTGATGATTTCGGATTTCGCGGTAGCGGTCTTGAGGGCCTATTGCAAGCGACGAACGAAGTTTTGCCTCTTTGTCACACTTACGTTCGACATTGCAAGTGTGAAAGAGAGGCAAAACATCGTTCGTGGTTCGCAATAGGCCCTCTGGTTATAACTTATATTATAAAGAATATTTGATCCATATGCGACAAGGATTGCTTTGACGTCTGACTGACTGACAACTCACGAAAGCAGTGCAGACTTGTCACTGCATACATCTATCTCAGGTTAAGGCAAACTATTCAAAATGGATACATTTCTTTAGAATATTGCAATATGACTTATATTTGTAATAACATATTGTTAGGTAATAAATGAAGGTTGCAGGAGTACATTCATGTGAAGTTTGGTTGGATACATAATAATTGCACTTAAAACGAATCGATAATAGTGTAAGATTTGGTGAATACTGAAAATGTCACGAAGCAAAGGTAAATAATTTTAGCATACTAAAAGTTCCTTCATTTTGTAAGACTAACGTGGATACATCTCTTTGTAGTTGACTGTACCAACTGACAGTATGATGACGAAATACAAATATAAGTAGAACGCCTGTGATGTAAACAATGCCACATAAACCACCCTGCATTCTTAACTCTTTGAATGCCAATAACCACTGAAGTGGTCATGTTTTGTCATGTCTACCACGCCAGTAGCCACTAAACTGGTCAACGATGCTTGCAAAATAACCGTTTTGTTAACAGATAATTTATTTTCGTTGTTCATTAGTAAATCCATGTAACTGTAATGAAAGTGACCATTCGATTGTCTGTTTATTTACTTATGACCCAAGTGAAGTGGTACACTATACCTAGACAAGTATTTTGATATCTAAACATAATAACAGTAAACAAATTAATAAATAAACATGCGAGAAATAGTCACATTACACTCTTGCATGGAATTGCCTAGTAGAGATATACGTGTAAGTCAGTTTGATGCGAGAAGTTCAAAAGGTATACTTACAAGTCGCACAACCATCCAACTGGCAACCTAACCTCAAAATCACGTGTACACACACATCACGCCACGTGCCACCCGCGTCACGTCTCGTCACGTCTCGCCACGTCTGACACACGCGTGCGGATCGCGGCCCCGCGCCGTACTGCCGTATCGATAGAGCGTGATAATGGCCAAGGTCAAGTGACCTCGAAGGCTGTGCGACCTTTTTGTGTACAGATTAGTTATTCTCGGCTGTTGGGCCCTGTTTTCACTGCGATTTGGCACTAGATCTTTGGTTTCGTTTCGTTTATTCAGTCACATAATAGACGTAGATTTATAGTGATACCGATAACAAAGTCGTTCACATGATATCTTAAGTTAAGAATAGTAGTCGTCAAATTACAAGCCATAATTTCAAAAATTTCTTCATGTAACTAAATAATAATTTTAAATTAAAGTTTCCATTTATAAAATACAGTGTCGTTATGAATCCGTCGTTTTTCTGAAAAAGAAAAATACATACATACGTTTTATGAATATACATTTATACACAAAAATAAATCCTGATTTAAAGTTTATTACATTTTTTTAAAACCTTAAGAGTGGTTGATATTTGTAATGGTAGTTTACCATACTAGGGCGCCATTATTAAAAACATTTTTCGATATAATTCCCAACTTTCACGGGTATTTTGTTACGTTAATATGTACTTACTAGTTACGTAATTGGTCTTAATTAAATGCTATCGACTTATCGTGTATAACGTGTGACCCCAAAATACATTGCTAAAGGAAATATCACATTAATTTTAATTGAACATGAAATCATAATGAAATATATTTGTTCAAACATTTTTAGAACATTGTAATATCAAAGGTAATATTATTAAGCTCTATTAAGGCTTATAATGTGGGTATCGAGCTAGAATATACATATATATATATATATATATATATATATAATGGATATATACACTTAGATAGAATCCTACGCCGGATCAGACGACGCAACGGGGCCACGTCGTTACGTCGCCTAAATCAAACTAGTTTTAAGTTGTTTTTATATTTTTGTGTTTTTGTAGTTCACAGTGCCTTAATGTTTAACTGTTATGCTGTGTAACTTATTTGAATAATAAATAAATAAATAAATATAGGTAATTTCACCAGAGTTGAGGTGAATGATTACACACACATCCAAATGAAGTAATAATTGCAAAAAATGTAGTGAATGAATGAATGACTTGCATCAAAATATTGAAGCAAATCCCTTGAACAAACTTTTTGGTCAATCTTACAGTTGCAATTGGGTTTGCTGTCAGTACGAAAAAAGAACACTAATTTAAAATTCCCCGTGTGTTTACATGCCATATCGATGTGTGCGTGACCTCAAACAACCAAGGACCTAATAATTGTGATAATAAATCCTACATACGGGGAATTCTAGATTTACAATTTGTAGCTAGTTACCAAAGGATCACGGGCATCGAAAGTGGACCAAAAACCAGCTGAAAGTTGTGTCATTAAGTAGGTATTTAGATTCATTTCATTCTATGGGCGTTATGTTTAATTCCATTGCAATGAAATTCAACTATTCACCTGTAGAATGAAAAAAAGTACATAAGCAGACCTTTTTAATGACACTACTCCCAGCTCTGTTGGATTTTAGATTTTGGCCCATTTTGACGCATAGGCCTTTAGTTACCAAATAGTGCCATGTTGTCCCAATACGCAACCAGCTACAAACTAGGAATCATGATGCTATCATGTCACGGTTACGCAATGTTGGTTACCAAACGGAAAACGATAAAACCTTAGCTCGTTAATGTCACTTGTCAATAAAATAAGTCGAATGGAGCCGGTTTTATTGGAATCCTTGAAATCGGCACTTGTGAACGTCCTTGATCTCTATCGCCTGCTCAAGTTTTCCTTCGAAAAGTAATTTCTTGTGTTAAAATAGTCGGAAAACGGCCCTTTTAGGATTCCGTACCCAAAGGATACCTATAAACGGGATTTTTGTTCATATACCTCCCCTAGTCGTAACGTGGGGATGATTGTGTTACTTTTAATTATTCCGAAAGAACCGCTCCAGAATATCCCCCCCCCCCCTCCTTTCTTCTTCTTCTTCTGCTTAAGAGCCTGGCTCTTGTCGGTGGAGTAATCGCCATTTCGTTCGTTGTCCTGCTAATGTTTGGACTCCTGATACGACACTACATTAATTTTCTCCATCACTTGGTGCAAAAATGCTCGCCTTGGTCTCCCTCGACCCCTCTTCCTTTCCACTTTTCCTTCAATTACAGTTTTAATATAATTGTCATGTCGTAACAGGTGCCCAAACATAATTCCTCGTCTATTCTCAATCGTCTTCATTAGAGATCTCTTCTCCCCTCTCTTATCCAATACTTCCTCATTCGTTCTTTTCTCAGTCCAACTTACTTTACTTTTAACTTAACTTTAAGAATTATATATTACTAATAATAATCCTAATCGAAGATATTTTCTTCGTTTTTGGACCCTAGTTGGGAACTTTGAACAATGGTTAGGTTAGGTTAGCTTTACCGTACTTCTCGGCTGCTCAAAGTCAAATTCAAGTATGTCCATTTTAGCAAATTTTACCGGAGAGCAAAAAAACGTAATTTGTCATTTTCATCGACAAATAAACACAAATTTAATTCAAATTTATTGTTATGACGTTTAACACTATAATGTAAATTTTTTGATGATTTTTGTTTTTATTTTTATTAATCAGTTTAATCACAAATAATAAGAAATGTTTTCAGCTTTGTCGCACACCCACTTTTTGGGAACAACCGTCAACGTAAAAACAAGCAAGTCTGACATGCTTGATTTTAGGTTTGTTGCACTGTACTAAAATGTAGGGGAAAATGAGGCAGTTAAGACTTACTGCTTTTGTTATAAAACGTATTTTGTCGAATTCTCTAAAACAACTAGATCGAATATGTTCAAAATCATGTTGCGAGTAGATTGCATCATGTCCCATATTCCTGATATTTTTTCATATTTTTTAGACCTGCCGATAAAAAATTAAGGGGTGTAGACACATTTTTTTAGACGTTCTGGACTTTTATTTCTGAAAGTATTCCATTAATCAAATTATTGGTAAAGAAACTATAAACTTATTTTAAAAAACCTATCATATGATGTATTACAAATTAACATTTGGATAAAAAAAAAATTTTGACATTTAGATACATGTATGGGATGCCCCCCCTTAAAAAATGTTATTTTGCAATTTATATTCAAAACTTAGTAGTAACATACAATATATACCTTGACCTGAAATTTCATAAACGTACGCTAAACAGTTACAACAGAAACCGCTGTTACATACAAACGGACACACAAGCAGGACGCAAATGACTTCCGCTTTTACTTAAAAATCTTAAAATATACGTATAAACGTCTGGTTAGTTTAAAAGCCAAACGCTGAAATCAAGCATCTCCAGAGACAATTTGAATTTCAAGTACTTATCTCATTTAGAGATACTGCTTTCCAGCTTGGATCTGGACCAAATGCTTGGTTTTAGCGTAGACGTTGAGGGAAATTCGACAAAGCTGATAACATTTCTTGTCTATAACTTCAAAAATAAGGGGTTTAGAAGAAAATTGTTGATGCAGAAAAATGCGTTTTCGGTTCCTTTTTCAAAATATGCAAAAAAACAAAAACTGAAAAAAATGGACATACTTGACTTCAACTTTGGGCAGCCGTTCTGCTGCCGATGTAAAGTTTGGGAAATATTATTTGACCGACTGAGATCTTACTTACGACCTTTTATTTTGCGTCATTGACAAAAGAAAAGGGCTCGACTGCTGATTATCTAGTTTCGCAAAACAAAAGAGCATAAGTAACCAGTCGATCAAATAAAATTTGCCAAACTATAACAACAAATCAAAATTATTGACCCACGCGCCGCGGGTTGGCGATCAAAGTAGTGTGTCCAATATGATGACACTGCTGCTTATCATTAATTTTCAATAAATAAATAATCGACTCTTACAATACCCACGGGAAGAGTTAGGGTGGTGACGAATGTATTTTCTACTGCTGTCATCACCCGGCAAGGCAAAAGTGCCGTCAAAATGATTTAACCTTTGACACAAGTTTTCCAGCTTCCTATTTGCATACAAACATCCAATTTTGTAATTTATGCCCCGCGAAGAGCGGCGCTATAAAGGTAGTAAACCATGCGAGCGATAAAGCTGCAGTAAAGCGCGCTATTACCGCGGCGTTTAGTGGCGACAATGTAACAGGAAATGCGAGTAGCCTATTGATGTGTAAAGACATTAACGTTACGAATTATAAATAAATATCTTGGGATATCTTACACAAATCAACGTAGTCCCACGCTAAGGTCAATTAAGGCTTGTGATGTTGATATCAAGCGACGATATATATAATAGATAGATAAATAGAGACACTTAAATACATACATACACGACCAAGAAAATCAAATGTGATAAATAAATACACAAATAATGCCCTCGCCGGGATTCGAACCCGGAACTTCCAGCTTCGGTCACTACCGCCTAGGCCTCCGTAGCCTCAAATAATTGTTCCTTGGTCATGGCTGTATAATTGTATATGTATTTAAGTATGTATGTATCTATCTACTATATTTATCTTCGCTTGTGATGTGGGTATCACAACCCTTAATTGAGCTTACCGTGAGACTAGGTCGATTTTTGTAAGATGTCCCAAGATATTTATTTTATAATGAAAATATGTTTATCACTTTCATGTTTTCCTTATACAGGCCGTCCCATAACTACGAGTATGGGACATGGATGGAAAGTACCTTAAATATTCTAGAGACAATATTTTCCTGAAAGAAGACTTTGTGTTATTTTGAAAGAAAAATAAAACTCCAGTCAAAGTTTTTCAAAAAATTACTTGCTCCACTCGCAAATCGATACAACTACAATTTTTTTTCGAATTTTGAACCAAACCTTTTTGGTTGTTCTTTTAGTTTTAGATACCTACTTATTATGTTTCTTAAGAAAATTTGTTATTCTTTATCCATTCAAATGACAGCATACAATTACGCTAGAAAAAGCTAGATTTTTTGAAATTATTTTGAATGCATTATTATTTAATTTTCAAAATAAAATAAAGTCTTCTTTCAGCGAAATATCCTGTATAAAATATGTATTTATCGGCGCTCGGCTAGCAAAAGTTCGCGTGACGTTATTCGTTTCGTTGATTTCGGAGATCGAGGTTAAAGCGAAAGTCTTGAAACAAACTAAAGTGACATGTTAGGACTATTTAGAAGTTGAACAGCTGTAACGTAATAATACATTACGACACAAGTGCGAAAAACAGGAAATCCGAAACGAGTGGCGTTGTTTCAAAACACGACGAGAAGGGAGTGTTTTAAATCGACACGAGTTACGAATTTCCTTTTTGCACGTGTCTCGTACGACGTTTATTAGTACAGATGGCCCTCCAAAGTTTTGGACCTGACGCAAAATGAGCTATTTCATTGACTAGAGCCTGAAAAAGGCACCATCTGAACTAAAAAATTTTTTTTTCGTGTTTTTATCTTCACCTACATATCCATATTTTTGTCTGTCCGTAGTCTTCATGAAAAAAAAAGTTTCGTTACCTACCTAAGTTCCTCTTGCCACTTTCCGTATCCATCATCAGAATACCAGCTCCATGATGCTACTGAGCCCGGGCTTTGACCGTGGATGCGTCTGATAAGGATCCTCTTAATCGGTTGAAACATGTCAGCTCATACTACTTGAATGTTATTTATCATGATAGTACTTTGCTATTACTAGAGCATCTTATATGTTGTTATGTTGTATTAACATTAGAAGAAAATATTAGGTACTTTTGGTTATGTGTGGTTGCATTAGTGCGTACCATACCTTTTAGTTAAGCATAAAATGGATTTATCTGTGAGTTCCTATAATTTGGCTCCTTGTTTTTACTTTATGTCTAATGTCTATGTAACAGCTGTTGGATCTCCAAATCAAATAAAATAAAAATAAAATAACCTGTGTAAATATTTGAATATCGTCGGGGATAGTGTAATACCGCGTAACTACCAAAGCAGATAGAGTTCAAATATCAAACAATTGTCACTCTAATTGAACCTAATTGAATTTGTTAGTTACGCGGTATTGCATTATTCCCGACGATATTTATTTATTTATTTAATACATCTACAACTAACAGCTGACAAGCCAAAGCGTTACAGATGGTAAGATAAAAAACAAGAAGCTTATGTAAAAAATAACATACATAATTATTACATTTATGTTACTGTTTCACAAAAACGCAAGAATTCTTTTTTAAGTTTGTCAAGGTTGTCCGCGAACAAATCGGAGCCTGGTGCAAAAAATAAAAAATTATTAAGCAGAATACGGGAGCGGACAAGTGGAGAAAACTGGTGAGCCATCGTGCGGGATGCCTCATCAGTTGATCCAAAAATATGTAAACAAATATGGCTGACTTTCCATAGCATATCACTTCTTTGACACATATTGTGAAAAACGTTCGCAGATATATTATATTTTTACGTTAATAATAAAAATTATGAATAATTTTAATTAAAAATGTATGTGACTCAAGGTTTAAGGTTTTAAATTTGTAATAAAACCAATTATGTTCTAAAAATACCACCATCACCACCATCAACCTATGTTAGTCCACTGCTGGACGTAGACCTCTCCTATTATCTATGTGTATAGACGGATTAGGAGGTAAATGCAAGTGGATTGGCGATCGCAGTAATGTGTCCATTATGATGACGCCGCTGCCCATCATCAATCTTGTAGAATGGTCAGTGACACTTCAATCCCTTAGTTGACTCTTACGACACCCGCAGGAGGAGTTGGGGTGATGACAAATGTATTCTTACTGCCGTCACCACACGGCAAAAATACGTAACTATGGAATACTACAAGTTTTAGGGTTATTTACTTTTTTTTGCATTCTACAGATGAATGGTATATGAATATTAGTTATAATTATTTTTTTGTATAATGGTAAGGTATAATAATAGTATAAGTTCCCGAATTCATATAAAATATAAAGACGCTCCCAGACTATTATAATCCGGAGCTCGAGAGTCCTCAATAAAGCGCCTAGTCACGTGCCTTCAATAAATTACAATAAAAATTACCGCCCAACTGGAATCAGTAGCAGGTAGACTGTTCGGAAATACTCGCGGGGAACGAGTACGAGTATTTATCGGGACCAATACTTGGATGTTCGCATAAAATGACGGTGGGAAATTAGAAACACTAATATGAGATACTTATATCTCAATAAGATGCTAAAACAATCGTACAATAAAGATAGCAATTATGATTCTCTCTGTCTACAGGTACATATATCAAGTACCAATGGCCAAGCTATAAGTAAACAATACATGGGGATAAAGTACAAACAATAAATCTTGATATAAATCCCTGTTCCACAGAAAGTACAAGTAAAAATACCACCGATCCACAACTCGGACATCGCCGAGAAAGAATAGCAGATGAGATCGCCGTAACGTGAAAACTGAGAGAGGATCGCCAATTTAGAGATATTCAAATTATATTCAGTTCATTTATGTGGCCGCATTGAAACATTTTATTTATAGTCCGTGGGCTAGTCGGCCAGAAATTAGAAAACGGTATAATTTGGGGGTACCAAGTGTCCTTTTTACAGTAGTTAGACATATTCATAAGGATCTTAAAAAAGTATGATAGACATCTCAAAGTGGTAGCTAATAGGCATACGGGCTATTTCAAGATTTCCGTTGTATGACAGGTATGGTTAAAATTAGGAGGTACAAATTTTCCTTTTCACGGCTGTTAGGTAAGCTTATAAAAACGTCAAAAATGCAAGATTTCCATTTATAAGTGCTACCTAACAAAAATGGGGGCCAATCAAAGATGGTGGATCTCAAGTTTTACAAAATCAAGTATATCTCGAGAACTATTAAATATATCTAATTACTCTCTTTAACAAAATTAAAGGCATATCTGGAAGCTTCATATTTTGCATATACACCATATTGCTAAAACCAACCAATAATTAATTATGACCAAATTTATGAAAATTTCGTGATTTTGATTTTTTTTGTGTCGTGTTTTTACATAGTAGTCATGACGCTAGAAAAATTAAATATTTTTTTAAAGATAGTGTATTTAATAAGCTTCAATTTGATGTATATAACTTGTAGGCGGTATTAAAAAAAAGACAAATAAAAAATATTTCAATGAATTGTAGTCATAATCCACCTTATACTTAGTGATTTAAGAGGCGATGGAAGTTAAGTTTTTTATATTTTTCAATCTTGGTTATTTGAAATAAGCACTATTATTTACGAGTGGCACACTTCCATCGCCTCTTAAATCACTAAGTATACGGTGGATTATGACTACAATTCATTGAAATATTTTTTATTTGTCTTTTTTTTAATACCGCCTACAAGTTATATACATCAAATTGAAGCTTATTAAATACACTATCTTTAAAAAAATATTTAATTTTTCTAGCGTCATGACTACTATGTAAAAACACGACACAAAAAAAATCAAAATCACGAAATTTTCATAAATTTGGTCATAATTAATTATTGGTTGGTTTTAGCAATATGGTGTATATGCAAAATATGAAGCTTCCAGATATGCCTTTAATTTTGTTCAAGAGAGTAATTAGATATATTTAATAGTTCTCGAGATATACTTGATTTTGTAAAACTTGAGATCCACCATCTTTGATTGGCCCCCATTTTTGTTAGGTAGCACTTATAAATGGCAATCTTGCATTTTTGACGTTTTTATAAGCTTACCTAACAGCCGTGAAAAGGAAAATTTGTACCTCCTAATTTTAACCATACCTGTCATACAACGGAAATCTTGAAATAGCCCGTATGCCTATTAGCTACCACTTTGAGATGTCTATCATACTTTTTTAAGATCCTTATGAATATGTCTAACTACTGTAAAAAGGACACTTGGTACCCCCAAATTATACCGTTTTCTAATTTCAGACCGACTAGCCCACGGACTATTATGGTCTAATTACTTATCATCACAGTTTAATAAAATATTTTAATTGCTGTTTAGAATTTAGATATACCTACCTCAAGGCCTTGACAAGAGGATTATTTCTTTGTATGACACCAACATCGGACAACGTACAGGGCCCGTATTGTACATAAAACATTTCAATAACATAACATTTCATTCTTTATCCGTGCGGTGACGGAGTAAGAATACAAAAATCACCGCCCCTCTCTTCCCGTGGGTGTCGTAGGAGTCGACTAAGGGAAATACTGAGTATCCAGCTTCTTAGCCGGTGGTAGGGTATTTTTACTAGTACCCGCCTGGTTGGCTACCACCGTACATTCGGTGTAAACGCCCGTGAAATTACTTACCTTTGTGTTTGCCGTGTTTCGGGGTCAGCCGGTGTATTTACCAGCATCTAGCGGGCCAGCAAGGCGGTGGCAACTAACAGGTTACTGATTGTCTCCTGTTCGTTGCCGCCGCGATTTGGGCTCTACTTTTCACTTACGATCAGGTGGAGTGGAGCCACTTTGTTGTGCCAACATAAAAAAAAAAAAAAAAATAAAAATCCCTGTTCCACATTCCACACAAAGTACAAATACCAAGTAAAAATACTCGTACCACCGATGCAGGCCTCAGACATCGCCGAGAAAAATTAGCAGGTGAGAGCGCCGTAATGAGGAAACTCAGGGAGGATCGCCAATTTAGATATTCAAATTGTGTTCAGTTCATTTTGCGGCTGGGCTATAAAGCTAACTCATATTTTTTAAGCCGGGTGATATATTTCCTTGGGGTACTTTAAGTTATTATATTTTATAGTGCTTTGTAAATTGAGCGCATAAGCAGACTGGTATACTTAAAATTGTAAGGGTGGGAAGTTTTTACGAAGAAGGAAGGACAGGAAAATGGATAATTATCGGATTCTTTTTTGCAACTTAGTTTCCAAATCCAGTGGAATGTGTATAATTTGAATAATTAACACCTACCATCTAATAGGGATACCATATTCTCGTATATTTTTGCATCTTAGATTCTTGGTTGAATAAACTGTGATCTTTCAGACATAAGTAAAGTTTATTATATATTTAATTGTCCTTAGCATGATTATTTATTATGAGAGTTTTTCAGTTCCATTTTGCGGTTCTTTTTGTAGGCGACAAAGTGAAACTCTTTCCTAAAAAAGTCTCACATTTAGGGATCCGTACGTTTTTGACGAGCTACTTACTTTAGCGCTAAAACATCTGCGCTCTCGTGGGTACGATACCAGTAGACACCTGTCACAGCTAGTCAGTGTCGCCTTATTCTTTGGTTAACCCTGCTAGAAGAACAAGCAATAAATGAAGTTTAAGAGGTATTTTACCACCCACAAACATCCAATACATGTGCACCATTAATCGCTCATTCGCTCACTCGCGGCCGAGCGGACAAGCGAACGAGCGAAACGAGCGATGGCCCGAACCGGTCGCGGCCGACCGACTATTTATCCGCGCTTACGGGGAACCGCGTGATCTGGTAGGTTTAAAGTGGGGCCATTACTTTGCGTGTCAATGTATGGACTAATGTGTTCTTGGCAGCTACTGACTAAACTGCTTTAGCGGAGGATAGACCAAATGGCAATATTTGAGATTACGGTCGTTGCACACCCAAAAAAAAACTCCAATTTTTTTTAGGTGGGTCAAAAACAAAAATCACGATCTGGTCGATTGTGTTACGAAAGTTAGTGACACAAACTATGTGGTATACTCAGTCCAATAATCTTCGGCAGTAGTAAAAGGGGGCAAATTTAAAACATATAGGTTCGTATTGTTGATCACACATGGCAAATTTGAATTTGTCTCCCTTTTTGCGCCAAAAGTTGGTACACAAAATTTAACTTTTGAACACAACAATTATGACATTAAAATTTGTTTTCATTGTGTACAATTTTTTTACAATCGACCCAGGTAGAGCACCTGTATTTTAATAAAACTTCCCCTAAAACTTCGCAAATGCAAAACTACAGACAATGTGAGCGTAAAAAATGTTTCATCTCCATCACCATTGTGTTCGGATTTCTAAAACACCGTCCAAACCCGCGCACTTAGCACCCGCGCCGTCGGCACATGCGGCCGCGTGTGGCGCGCGTCCAAACTCTCGTTCACACTGCTTAGGCAGCCGGCGCGATTACAAGACTCAGTGTCGGCCATTTAAAAAGATACAGTAGCCGTATCATGTTTACAAGTATCAATGACGTTAGGTTTTACTCCTCCGGTCGACTTTGGCTGCTTCCTAATTTGTATCTTTCCAAAATTATCCGATACCTAATTCGTCTACTCCAGCGTCGTCCTTTTCCTAAGTTGTCAGTTTACAGATTCCTAAGTCGACTAGGTACGTTCTAGACAGTTAATTCGACGTAACGCAGTCCATCGCTCTCCCGCGATGCATTTACGTATCGAGAACGTATCCTTTACTTTCCAACTCATGGTACAGCTACAGTTAACCTATTGAAAAAAATCGTTTTGCACAATTGACTACCTAGGTAAAGTCCATTTCAAATACGAAGGCCCGATTCCACTTAACAAAATCATTAGGCGTCAACAATATGATCAGTGATAACAAAAGACACCTGGCCGGGCCCTTTTGTGGCGTGATATTTTTTGCATACATTGGTGTACCTCCCCCACGTGCACATTTGTAGTGGACAATTAAATGACAAAAGTTTCGAGTGGCATCGGGCCTTCATATTTGAAATGGACTATACTTGGGGAAAAGAACTCTTTGCAGAATTCTCGGCTTACCGTCAGTACTGTCCATGAAATGAGATTTGACTAATGAAGTCATGTCATATGTCGCCTTTTAATGTGAAAATACTAGCTAAATAAAAACGGAAGTTCTTTTCCAGCATAGGATACAGGCTTCTAATTCACTCTCGACTTGTTAACAAGTAAAATGTCAGTATGTACAACAAGTAAATGACCTAGGCTCTCCGAAGCATGTACGTGTATATACACGTAAGTTTAACTGTATAGACATATTTTGCAAAACCAGTTCAGGATGTACTGGGCAAGCCCTGATTCTCGGCTGTATTGTGAACGCGACTTGTCGCCCGCTTTTTTTCTGTGGCAATTGCGACTTGTTTAGTTTCGGGGATTGGCGACAATGGACGCAAACGAGCTGTCACGGGTTTCGGCGATCGTCGTGTCTTTGCGATACAATTTCTCATTTTTACGTTGTGGGGCTAGCGCGGGCTATACATACACGATAGAAAAATAAGGCACTGGAGGGAACCTACCTACTATTTCTTAACTGGCTCATTTGACTTAAATACTCCTGAATTTTTTAAGGATGAAAAATTTGATTAAAAATAATATATTTCGCGTTTGCCTCATTCGGGACTCGAACATAGTAGATATATAAATAAAACAAGTACGCTATTTAATTATACTACTCGTTAGAATTATTCAGAATGGAATTGCACATGTAGTGGTATTACCTGATCACAGACTCACAGGCATTCTTTTTGAATTTTTCATTTGACTAATAGGAAATATAAATGCAAAGATTGCTGCCCAGGTACCCTAGTGGTGTTACGTTTAGTAATAACATGAATAAGTACTATGCTACATTAATTGTTTGCCATCAGACGGCCCGTATGCTTGTTTACCAGTTCGATGGATAGGTGATGGCCTATATACTTGCCCTAACGCTTGTACCATTCCATCTAAATTGAAGTTTCAAAAACAATCTATGTCTCACAAATATTGTAATATTAGAGCTAGCTGAATAGATAGCTGAAATATTATTATTTCAGCTGAAATAGAGCTATGCAAAACACGCCTTATAAAAGTCTAATATTACTGGAAAATTTTGATTTATTCTGATTTTTACATCAAAAAATATACTCAAAATTCATTGCATGGAAAATAGACTTTTCACAAATTTTTCCATACAAAAACCCAATTTCATGGATAATGGCCTAATAATACATATTTCAGCGAGATAAAACTATCACTATCCTTTTCCCCAGGCCTATAAAAGTAAAGGGCAGCGAACATTTATCTCACAGATACATTTTTGTAAGACATACCCGAGAAAATTTACTGGTGACAAAAGCTGAGTACTGAGTAGAATTTGAATTTGTGTTTGAAATTTGAATTTCAGTACGTGGATTCCCACCTCGGACGTTGGTGATATTGGTCGTTTTTTTTCTTTGGTATATTACATCCAATATTTATACGATACATTTTATTTGAGGATGGTGAAACAAGACCTTAGCCCCTCAAGAGGTGCCTCGCTAGAAACAGGCCTCGAATGAGCCCACCAATCACTTGCCCCCTCCAATACGTTTTAATTAACTAACAACGCCCGCCATTAATATTACGAATTTCACCGTTTTTATAATGAAAACAGACGATATTTTTCTTGGAAAAGGTTTTTGTCTTAATGTGTAAGTACTAAAAGTACGTATTCTACGACTGGGCTAGGATTTACTAACAGGTATGTTAGGTGCCTGAAAAGAGTTTAAATAAATAATATAATTCCCAACACAACACTAGTTTTCAATAGGTTAATAAACTTTGTTAATACAAGAAGTCCATTTTTAAATTAACAGGAATTAGGTACCCTACTTATTTAGGTTAGGTACCCTAATTATTCGTGAAACAACTCAAATTACCGTATTAAATATTTTTTGAGTTGTATCTTTTAAGTAGTAACACTACTATGTAAGTATATACCTATATACACGGTGCCCATGAGGAAGGGGAAAAAAATCAACAGCGGATTTCTGACCAAATTTGAAGTTAAAAATGTCATATGAAGTTTTCTGGATTGAGTCTATTTTAAGAGAAAATTAGATTTTTTCCTAAAACCGTTTCAGCCCGTTACGCTATGATAAACGCATTTTAGGAAACGATTTTGTTACCATGTTGTCTTAGTCTTGTCACACTTAAGTGACAGACATCAAATGAACAAAAAAAATCTTTAATTACCTAGCTAATGAAAAAAAAACGTTTAAAGTGCAATTTTTTACGATAGTTTCATTATTAAAATTCTTTTATTGTGTATTGAGGCATTCAAAACATCAAAAAAAAAAAAAAAAAATTGTTTCATTTGCAGATTTGACCAAAACTCACTTAACATTTTTTGCTTCTTTTAGTCTCAGGAATATGCTGTTAAAATTTTTCCCCTTCCTCACGGGCACCCTGTATAAATTTAAATGTATTAAATGTCATATGTACCAAAGAAAAGATACAGAAATTTACCGTGCTCCACCGTAGACTGCTTCATCAAATTCCTCAGCTTTCGCGACTGATGCCTACCTTACCCCTGGGTACCCTACTCTTTAAATTTTGATTCCGGTTTTCAAATATACGGAAAAACCTTCATAACCCGTCATATGTTTAGAATGCGTATGTTTAAGGAACTGTTTTTTTTTCGCAGATCTGTGATTCGGACAGTCACCATCAGCCTAAGTTAGTCCACTGTTGGACGTAGGCCTCTCCTATTAACTATGCGTATAGACGCATTAGGAGGTAAATCCCCATAATCGCCACGCTGGGAAAGCAGATTGGCGATCGCAGTAATGTGTCCACTACGATGACGCTGCTGCCCATCATCAGTCTTCAATCTCTTAGTCGACTCTTACGACACCCGCAGGAGGAGTTGGGGTGGTGACAAATGTATTCTTACTGCCGTCACCACACGGCAATTCGGACAGTATTTGTTTATAACATATATTCAACATTATAACGACCCTCAGACGGAAAAGCAGACGGATATACGACGGACAGAAAAGTATTATACAATGTGTTATCATGACCCAGGCTTTTACGAAAACCGGTAATAATACGCATTACTGGCAATCATTTTCAAGTATTAAGAATTGACAAACATTTAAATTAACTGTAAGTACATATTTAAATATTGATCAAACGGGTTACTCACGTAATTTTAATCGATAATTACTCGATCATTAGAGGATCCTCATCATGGAGTATCCGCGACCAAAGCCCGACGTGTACTGCGGGCTTGCGCGCTGCTAGAGCGGGTGCTGGCCGTGGGCAGCGCTGGCGGGGGCGGCGAAGGAGGAGAACTACCCTCATTGTCACTTTCGTCGAAAACCGGGTTGCACACAACACTCACTACGTCACTAGGTAATAAGGGCTCGTCTACACTGTCCACCGAAGCAATACCTAAAACCGTTTACCGTAACTGTAAGTACAATTAATTTTATTTCCTTCGAACGATCAATGTATCGCGTGTCCTGCTTAGTTGTCAAACGCTGCGAGTGGTTGCGGTCTGTCATTGTCAAGCGTTAATTAAAAATCTGCATCTCAATCCTCGGTTTCAATAATAGCCTGCATGATGTTAACACACTGTATATTACAACCCTTTAACGGGCAAGACTCAAAAAAATCTTGGGTTCAAGCCTCAACGCCATTCTATAGTACGGAAAACTCTGTACAGTCACGTCTAATAATATGTATACATTTAGGAACGTATGTCCAAGGCATAAGGTTCAAAATCGTATACATATTATTAGAGCCGATCGTACAAGAAAAAAATACTAAAAGATAATGCTACAGGGTGGTCGCTTTTGAGACCAATACCCTATAAGGGGTTCCGTTTTTGCTTTCTAGGTATGAACTCTAAAAAATAAAGTTCATTGCGCACACTCCATTAGTAAGCAAACCTACACAACATCTAATGCTGAAGCTCCCTAAACTTTAATTAAATAAAGTAATTAAAAATATTTATAACCCGGCTCAGCCTCTGCATTTTTATGGGATAGGGTAATTACGTCCGATGTTTCAAAAATAATAATTAATTTTACTTAACTTGCCCTTTGTACCGCTAGATTTTGTTTAACCCTCAAGTAGACAAATTACCACACAAGTCACATATCTTTCAACATGTCTTTTGTATTTTTTTAAGGCAGAATTTTCCGCTCTATACAATGGCGAGGAGACTATAGAGCACGCGATATTTTTTAATTTGCCAATTTAACCTCTCGTGTGCCGCAAATATTTTTGTTAATTCTTGTGTAGGTAAGTATTTTGCTAATTTATTTACAACTTACAACCCTATGGGATTTGGCACACCGAATACGATCTGCGGTAAGATCTCAGAATAGTAGAGGTCCAAATGGAAAAAATTGTGCGCTGTGAGTTACAGTTTTGTAATTTTTACCAGAGCTAGAGGGTGTAAACATAAATATTTTTAGATGTGGAGGGAAAACCAATGCCCCCCCTGAACGAGGGGGGAGGAGGGTGAATGTGCAAACGGAAGGGTTATGTTTAAAATTTTTTCGTCTAATATTTAGGCCTACTATTCATTGCTTGGTATCATTTTCATATAAATCCGACACGGGGAATTCATTTTTGATAATAAACATGAGGATTTTCATACATAAAAAAGTAATTATTGGTATAAAGGTAAAATAATCACCGCTTTTATTTTGATTGTTGCGTTATATAAGTATTATCAAATAAATATATGAAAATAAAAAAAATACTACAATACAGCATATTTATTGTAGTTTTTAAAAATATATACTTTTTGTAACTTTCCATGCAAAAATAAGTTGTAAAAAAATTGCACCTGTCGCGTGCCTCGACTAAAAAAGGGACGTTGCTTTGACTTATTGTTGACAGTACGTTTCTACTGCGGGAATTTAGCGATTTTGCGTAAACAAAGTACTCCATAATGTCTGTTAGGGCAAATTGCATCAACCTGGGTTAACCAAGCAACCTGGGTTAAACGTTTATTTCACACGGAATTTGATAATTGATAAATTTCTTATGAGTGACTGACCCGGCACTATACAGAGGATATCCGAGACATCAGCCTATGTGATATTAGAATGGCCCTTGAACAGCTCAAACATAACAGGGCGTCTGGGGAAGACGGAATTATAGCTGAGCATCTGAAGCCAGGTGGTAAACCAATCCTTATGGCCCTTCAGAAGTTGTTCAACTCCAGAAGGGAGAACGCCTTAGGCATGGAACAGAAGCATCTGGGGAAGACGGAATTATAGCTGAGCATCTGAAGCCAGGTGGTAAACCAATCCTTATGGCCCTTCAGAAGTTGTTCAACTCCGGAAGGGAGAACGCCTTAGGCATGGAACAGAAGAGTGGTGGTACTGTTCTTGAATAAAGGTGACAACGCCTTATTAAAGAACTACTGATCAATCTCACTTCCGAGCCATATTTATAAGATGTTTTCGACAGTCATTACGAATCGTCTTGCACGCAGGCTTGATGACTTCCAGCCTCCCGAACAAGCCGGTTTCTGAATTGGCGTTTCGTAAATGTTATACAGAAGACCGAGGAATAGGTATAACCTGCCCCTCTGCTTAGCGTTTAGCGTTTGTGGACTACGATAAGGGGGGTTTTCATGACGTACTAATGCGGTTTAATTTAGGTCGAGAGAAAGTGACAAGGCTATACGAGTCGTGTATCACTGACCCTTTCCCAGAACCTAAACTGAATCGCATTAGTACGTCATGGTAACCCCCAAGGCCTTCGATTTCATCGAAACTCTGGGCAGTACTACAGTCTCTTTAACGGTACCAAGTAGACTACCGCTATGTCGAAATGTTGAGGTGTTTGTCCGAAAGCACCACTGTGTCAATCCGACTCCAAGACCAGAGCTTGAAGCATATTATACTGCAGCGGGGAGTCAGGCAAGGAGGTGTCATCTCCCCTAATCTGTTTACCGCTGCACTGAAAGATATCTTTAAGACTGGACTGGAAAAGGTGAGTATCAACATAAACAGCGAGTACCTCACTCACCTTCGATTCGCTGATGATACGGTGGTCTTGGCTGAGACCTTGGAAGATTTCAGTACGATGCTCGCGAACCTCAGTAGCGCCTTCGAGCGAGTTCGTCTTAGGATGAACATGGATAAGACGAAAACTCCCGTTACAATCGGAGACTAAACTCGAAGGTGTAGACGACTATAATATACCTAGGACAAGCTACCCAGTTAGGTAGGTGCAACTTTGAGTAAGAGGTCAATCATCGAATCTGACTAGGTTGGGCAGCGTTTGGGAAGCTACGACACATCTTTTCGTCCAATATTCCGCAGTTCTTGAAGACAAAAGTATTTGATCAGTGTAGCAATATACACTGATCAAAGATTTAAAAGAGTGATGACATACGGTACTGAAACGTTGTCACTTAGAATGGGCCTCATAAGAAAGCTTAAAGTCACCCACAGGGCAATGGAGAGGGCTATGGTGGGAGTCTCTCTGCGAGGTCGTATTAGAAATGAGACGATCCGCAGCAGAACCAAAGTATAGCTCCATAGCTCTCCGAATCACTAAACTAAAGTGGCAGTGGGCGGGGCACATTGCACGTAGAACCGATGTGGCCATGCGGCGGCCTCGCAGGTGGAAGGCACAGCGTGGGTAGGCCCCCCACAAGGTGGACAGTGAAGGTCTCAGGAGTCCGCTGGATGCGAGTGGCGCAGGAGCAGTCATTGTGGCAATCTTTGGGAGAGGCCTATATTCAGCAGTGGACGTCTTTCGGCTGATATGGCAATAATGATGATTTATGAAGTAAACGTTTAACAATTGATTGTCAAATTCCATATGATATAAACTTTTAACGTGGGTGAACTGGGTTAGTTGTTTAGTCCCGGTTAGTGAAAATTACATTTATCGTCTTTGGTAATGAGATCATTACCTAATGACACTTGTAAAAATGATTACCCATTCCGATTCATATGATCAGATACTATATATGATACATGTGATCAGATAGACCAGATATATAATATACCTACACGCGGTATACAATAATTGATAAAATCTAAAAATATAATCTGAACAAATAAAATCTTAATAATCTTAGGTTATTTAAAAAAAGAAGATCAGAAAATATTCAATTTACTTTCGTATCAATAACTTGTAATATGAACAATAATATGTAAACACAAAAATATGTATAATCTATGAGCAGTTGCCGGCACAAAAGTCTCTTTTTTGAGATTACGCGGAGGTTTTTGTTGGAGGTACGCGTCAGGTAATATTTTTTTTCAGTGTATTTTTGTATGAAAGACTACAAAATGTGTATATTTTTAAAAACTGCAATAAATATGCTATCTTACACATTTTTTTTAAATTGGATAAGTTTGTTTTTTAATACTTATATGACGCTTAAATTAAAATAAAAACGGTAACTTTTTTACTTTTACTCCAAAAAATCTACATTTTTATATGAAATTGCTCATGTTTATGATAAAAAATGGATTTTCCAGATCCGTTTTACACGAAAATGATACCAAACAATGCATAGTAGGCCTTATTAATTAGTAAAAAAATATGAAACGCAACTCTTCCGCATGCACATTCACCCCCCTCCCCCCGCGCTCAAGAGGGGAATTGGTTTTCCCTCCACATCTAAAAACAACTATTTAGAGACCCTCTAGCTCTGGTTAAAATTACAAAACTGTAACTCGCAGCGCACAATTTTTCTCAACTTTGTATGGACCGTGACCCTTACTAGAAGTCACATTCACATTTTGTTTGATTTGACCTGCAGCCGTAACATAAGCTGCCGCGGCGTTATAAACGCGCGTTTACTCTCTATCCGACTCGCTCGCGCCAATACGCAAGTACGAGCGGGGTCCAACAACCTTTGACAATAGGAAAAGGTGGCAAATTAAAAAAATTAATTGCGTTTTGTTGATCGCTCATAGAAAATTTAAATATGATGTCTTTTTTCACTCTCAAAAGTTGTAAGACAAAATTTAACTTCGTAACTAGCAATGTACCGAGGAGAATTTTCATAAGTTGCGAAACTTCTATGGAGAATATTCTCAGCAATTTGAATTTTACAAGCAATTTAATCATACCTTATAAGGTATATTTTATGCCTTGTTTACTCAATTCTGAAATACAATGTTCTTCATAACAATTTTTATAAGTTCTCATGGAAACGTTCTCAATGAGAATTTACTCTTAAATTCTCATGAAAATTCTCGGAAATTTCCGAGTATATTCCCGCAATTTTAAGAATGTTCTGCAACTGGTACATTGCAATTCGTAACACAACAGTTATGACGTTTTTGTTTTCCTTACAGCGATGCTATTCTCTTATTGACACATTCGACGCTGCGTTCGTCAACGAGCTCGATGTCGAGACAGCCTTGTCTAAAATCCTAGCTGTTTGATTTGACATTAGGAATAGAGGCTGTGAGCGAGGTTGTGGGCGAGTTCGTCGCTGTTTTTCGTTAGAGAATACGAAGTTCATACATTAAACGTCAAACTTTCAACGCAATGTAGTTCCAGCTCACGCCGCATTCGTCGCCGAGCACTAGTGTCGTTTAAAGTACATTAGTGAATACCATTTTTAGGCTCGACGCTGCCGCAGCACTGACACAGCGCTGACAGCAAGGCGGTTTCCTTAGTGAATAACACTGCAGGCCTTTAACAATGTACTTTTTTTTGCAATCGATCCAAGTCACTCCGCCGTGTCTCCTGGTAGGTACAGGGAAATTGTCTTCACTATAATTCCCGACAGTGAGTTACTACGTGCCTGAAACTCGCTTGAGACGAGTTGGCTGTTTTAGTATGGAGCTATGTAACAGTACTATACGAATGTAACTATGATGTCGCGTATATCCCGGCATACAATATATCCAGCCGATATATTTCAAGTTTTAATATAACATATTGGTTCCATTGAAAATCCATTTTCGGAAAAAACGTATTTTAAGCACATACCTATTTTAATCTTCAGCGTCGTAACCTAAATTCTCTGCAATTTCTTAATTTTTTCATTTCTAGTGGAACGGTAATGATACTAAAAATAATTGTGTTACTTTAAGTCATACAATATTATTACATTAAAATGTGCGCATCTATCTGCTTTCGAATAGTCATTTGCACTAAATGAATTTCAAAATAATATTTAACATCTCGAAACAAACGGTATTTTGATGTTTCATTGCTAAGAAAAATAATTTCATACAGATTTAAGTTATTCTATACATTTAGTTTAAATTACTTTTCGAAAGAATGCGCTTATAAGGTTAATTTATATAATTTTATTTTTACATTTTTCATTTAATTCATATCAGTTCTGACGATCCGCTTTAGGTGAATAATTATAATGCATTTGCCGCTTTATTGCTTACTTGTATTTTGTCATTTTATGTAATTTGTATTGACGAGCACAATGTGGATTCTTATGGATTTACTACAATGTAATGTATATAGTAATCAAATGTTGTGCAAATTAATAAATCAAAATCTATTTTAAGCACATAATAATGGCATCAGCTACCTAGCTAATATGCCAATCTGCAATTGTATGTGCTAAGCGATAAGTAATATGTAAATGTATTAAAATGACAGATTCGATCGAAAAATTACGTGAACATCATGCATGGAAATGGTCAAATTTTTGGTTAGAATCTGTCATACTCCTACATTTATCACTTTTCGCTTATCGTATACGATTGTAGTATGCTTAGCACATGATTGGTATGTCAGTATGTCGCCACGAGATATATTTTCCATCTTTTACTAACTATATGAATAAAAGAGGGATGGATAGTCTATCTCGCGGCGACATAATAGGCATGATGACTGGCAAGTAAAATCAGCATCTTTTTTCGAACTGTCAAAACGATCACCACTATGGAGTTTTATATGAAATACTCAAAAGTGACGTCACGTTTGAGTACTGCCAAATGATCTACTCTTTTAAGTTCTTTTCAATTTATTAAATTGAATTTCTGTACAAAAAATACTGCAATCTACATTTTAGTAATAATTTCTTCGTGTATTATGTCGTGCATAATGTTAAATAATTTATTTTAACTACAGTCATCATCCCTATTGTCGCACTAATCCTGTGCTGAGGCTACAGAATGGCATCTCGGCAAGGCAGGAAGAGCTATTTTTTGTGTCTTAAAACGAGCACTTCCGGAGATCACAAATATTCCCATAGTAGCCCCGCTCGGTATAATATCGTGGTTCTAAGAATTCGTGCCAAAAGACGTGAATTGCAGACCTTTCAGGTAGGGATTACTCTTGGCCACCGATCAAAGAGCGCCGGTTAAAATTCTTCAATTTAAAAATGTCGAAACGTTTACCTTTTTACGGTCTTTTCGGTTTTCTTTGCATTTTATGGCGGAATTTAGATTTAATGTATTCTGGGTTGGGTTACATTTAATTTATTACAAATTGTATGTCGCTGCCGCAATTATTTGAAAAGAGCTTACCTTGCCTACGTTTACTATAGGTATTTATCACACCCATAGGAGTATTTTTACTTTTAAGGACATTAAGAAATTTTACTTACGAGTAAATCCAATATAGACCAGTCTCGATTTAATCTTTCACGATGATCACTCATATTTTAACGACAAACGGGTCTTAATCGCGTAAACTTACGTTTAATTCCAGTCTGCCAGCGAACACGGGTGTAACGTTATGCCGGAAACGTAAGGATAAAATAAAATTACGATTTTATCCTGACGTATCGTGCATGACGTTGTCGTTAAAATAGACCAATCTTTATAATTAAATGGCGTTTTTATGTTGCTACATCGCCTATAGTTTAAGAAATTAGTCAAGTTTTTATTGAAATCTAATGCTTGATTGTCATTACCTCAAACCTTTTTGCAATTAAGCTTTGAAAGCCGTTGAAATTCTCAAGAACAATAACTAAACCCTTCCCATTTTCACTTTTCCAAAGTAGACGGAGCCCCCGGTCAGCCACGGTAGTAAAACCCGTTGACAGACGGACTCACCACCTATCGCTTTATAGTCCCAACATAGTTGCTGATAAGTTGATTACTGTCCGCGATAAACATTTCCAATTTAATTGCAATTTTAAGTAAAAGCTGTGTGGATTTTCTTAAGGTTACGAACCATTGTCATTCTAATTTGAAGTAAATCGTGTCAAATTCCTAAAATACTCATATACAGGGATCGGAACCGGTTTTTTAGAAAAACCTTGAGATAGCTAAATATTTTAAAATGTTTTACTCTTTTTATGTAATTATTAAACATCGTATTTTTGAATTACTCCATTAACAAAAAAAATATATACCGAAGAACGAAAAAGAACGGAATTCGAACCGTTATTTTGTACGGAGAAAAAACCGTTATCCGATCCCTGCTCATATTATAGACTAATCTTTGCCGACCATTTGATTGCATCATCATCATCATACACCATCAGCCTATTTCCGTCCACTGCTGGTGCTGGACAACCTCTCCTATTGCCTATGCGTATCGACACATTAGGAGGCAAATGCCCATAATCGCCACGCTGGGCAAGCGGGTTGGCGGTCACAGTAGTGTGTCCACTAGTCCACTCTAATGACGCTGCTGCCCATCATCAATCTAAAATAAATTGTCAGTGACACTTCAATCCCTTAGTAGACTCTTCCGACACCCATGGGAAGAGTTGGGGTGGTGACAAATGTATTCTTACTGCCGTCACCACACGGCTTTGATTGCTTATAAAGCATTAATCCTATACTAACCTCCGTTAAAAGATTCACCTGTATTCAATGTACTCCCTGTATATGTTATCACATCAGTACCTACAATGTATATCATCATTATCATTTCAGCAATAAGACGTCCAGTGCTGCACGTAGCCTCCCCTTTGGACCTCCACGAACACCGGTGGGAAGCGATCTGCATCCAGCATCTCCCGGCGATCTTCATAAGATCATCTGTCCATCTCGGGGGTGGACGTCCTACACTGCATTAGCCAAACTGTGGTCTCCACTCGACCACTTTTCAACACCAATACAATTTATGTACTTAAATTAAATAACTAACTATGGCTAAGATTGGCCCTTGTGGCATTGTACTGAGGATGCTGACGGCATTTCCTCGTTATTCATTTACAGTACCCGCCGAGAAGTTGATTTTTTTTTAACTAAAGGCAATTTTTAAATGAAACTTAACACATTATTAATATTTTTATCAAAAATCCTAAATTACAACGTTCTAGCCACTCGACCAAATAAAAATAGCAAAAGTAAACAGAGCCCGTGCTTAACGTGCGGGTAATCTACCCTCTTTTTCCATTATTCATATTCAAGATAAAACTCACCATTTTTCGGATAGACTTCAAATAGGTAAATATAAGGCTCATTTCTAAACTGTCAAATATTCGTTCTTAACACTTTCACTGCGAACGAGTGCTACGCGCTTGGCTCGTAGCCGATCGTGTGATTTTTTCGCTTTGTAGCGAAAATGGACCTCCCACAGACAACTCCCCTCGGGAGTTCCCCGCGCTCAAAGTGTTAAAAATCGACAACTATTCAAAATATCTTTTTATGGGTGACAGCCGACACTGGCAAAGTTGATAACTTCTTTACACAGCGGTAGGCTGTAAAACGCGCATTCTCTGTTACATTGTCACCGCTAACCGGCGCGGTAATAGCGCGCTTTACTGCCGCTTTATCGCTCGCATGGTTTACCGCCTTTATAGCGCCGCTCTTCGGGACATAAATTACAAAATTGGATGCTGGTATGCAGATAGATAGCTGACAAAGTGGCGCGGTCTTGGGTCAAAAGGAAAAGTTGTTGAGAATGTTGAGTGACTAATGGGTGGACGTCTTTTTAATCGGCTTCAAAAAAGGAGGTTCTCAATTCGACTAACTTTTTTATGTAGTTATGCTACTCGACAAGTATCTCCAACAAACGTCTACCATTTTTGCGACACATTTTGGACACATTACTGCGATCGCCAATCCGTTTGCCCAGCTTGGCGATTATGGGCATTGGCCTCCTAATGCGTCTATTACGCATAGTATAGTTAATAGGAGAGGCCTACGTCCAGCAGTGGACTGAGATAGGCTGATGAAGTGAAGTAAGTAATATTTGTGCAGTCTAATTTAGACTCCTGTAATTTCAACATATCTTTTTATTGCACATCTATAGCATTGCGCAATATCGAAACAGCACCGTGGTGCTTAAGAATATCCGGACATGCACTCCACAGTAAAAAGGGAACCCATATCATGTGTTCGTAAAGCTACACATTTAAATATTCAAAATAGAACTTTAACAAGTAAAATAGCAATATGTATAGTGTATTAAAATATTATCGACCCAGGTTACTCACGTGTTTTAGTTGACATGACATGACTTGACATGTTTCACGCGTCGGGCTTTGGTCGAGGATGCTCCGGACGAGGATTCTCTTAATGCGTCGAAATAGTTATGTACGTCGAGTAACCCGGTTCGATAATATTTTAATATGTTTGAGTCTCATAATTCTAAAATGTACAGTGTACTACAGCTCCCTTAAATCACGGGTCCACGCGGCCGCCTGCACAACGACTTAGTAATTCAGGTGCACTTTGGAAATATTTTACACTTCAATGGCAGAATTATGAAATATAGCAGACACCTTGCGTCCGGCCGCAGCATTGACCGGCGCAGTAGAGACACCCGTCTAGTTCCCTTTTGGGTCAACTTTGAAAATAAATGTACATAGTTAAGGTCTTACCCCCTTATTCATAAACGTTTGTTAACTTAACAAGCCGCTAATAATTGTTTGCCCCTTTTGCTCTTATGGACACATTGTTAAGACCGAAAGGGACAAACAATTATTAGCGGCTTGTTAAGTTAACAAACGTTTATGAATACGGGGGTTAGTCAAAACAATCACGATCGCGTAAATTGTGTTACGAAAGTTAGAGGTACAAACTGTAGGAGTATGATATCCAATATCCATTATCGTTTGGCAGTAGAAATAGTGGCATTTAACAACAACAAAATAATAATTATTTTTGTTTATAATTATTATTTATTTGTTTCGTTTTAAGTTAGGTTTTTTATAAAAATTGCTATAAAAGTAAATTTTATTTTATGTAATATGTAAAATCAGGAAGTGATTTCACTAACAAATTAGGGGGAGAGCCGTAGCCTGGTCAACCTAATGTCCCTAGCACCCTAAACAACCCTAAAATCCCTACAGGCCTAGCCCTATCATAAGTCAATAATATATAAATAAATATAATAAAGTCAGGATGTCTGCCCCGTGAGACCTAAGGGTACAGACGGAAGTTTGGAAGGATATGGGTAGTGTGGTCAGGCTAATCACTGCTAGTTACACAGACTCATACAACTAATTAAGGCTGAAGGTGTCTTATGCCACAGTGATGGAAGGAAGCCTGGTGGATGAAGCAAAGTCGTTGTCCAAATAAGAAAAGAGAATTTATTTACATATTCACAGGTTATTTATACTAACTTATTTCTATATTTGCGTAATACCACGCTGCAGTTTCTTGAGTTTAATTGCAAGCGTAGTATTTGCAAGTTCTTGTCTCGGTGCAGTTTCTTGTCCCAGATTGATGCTACTGATGTCGGTAGGCACATGTTCACTACACGTGAACATAATAAATTCTTTAATGCATGTAGTTTTAATAAGATGTATTATTAAGTATACTGTTTTGAGAAAACAAGTCCATCTGAGTTTCTTGCTGATTCTTATCAAGACAGTGGTGTAGGGTTAGAACCGGCAGTAGTTTTTTTTCTCTCTTGATATTGTGTCAAAAAAATTGAATTTGCTGCCGTTTTTCACTCTCAAAAGTAGTTACACAAAATTTGTATCCATATCACAAAAATTATGACGATAGATTTTGATTTTATTAAAGGCCTTGAACTATGTACATTTATTTGCAATCGACCCAAGTTATTGCTCTATTTTCCCACAGTTTGTTCCCAGCGTTTGCCAATTATTATATATATTTTATGTATTTGACATTTCTTTTTCCGGCGGTCGCGTAATATTATTGCTCCGCTCGGCTATCTCTACTGTGACGCGATGAGAGCGCGGCCAAATGAAAATTTACGCGCCTAAGCGATATATTGTTGTTTATAGCGACCATGGCGTCTGGCTTAACCATTATCTGTGGCTGTGGCCGGAATTAGCCCCTGTCCATTCCCAAATATTATATCATTCGTTCATATTTTCTCTGAACGCTTTACTTGTATGTTGAAAAGTGTTACCTAAGGACGGCTAAGCTAAGACGAGACGGCTAAGATATGTACTAAACTAATACTAACTGCGAAGTTGAGGTTCTGGGTTTGAAACCTGGCGAGGTCATTTGTGTATTTATTACAAATATTTGGTTTTTGTTCAATTTGTCCTAAATATTTTTAAGTATCTATTAGTTAGTTATATTATGTATTTATAATGTATACATTACAGGTATGGTGTATTTATTAGAGGTCTTGACCCTCGCTCCGGGACATGCTTAGTGCAAACACTTTTGCGCCAGGGATGACACGGGGCGGGTTATTTGACTAGTACTTTTGGTACTGTTTGTGACTTAAAATGTATGTTCTTATATGACTATTAAATTATTTTCATGTATATACAGGGTTATTTTTTCACCAGTACAATAAATCAACATACGTAATAGTAGTCCAAGTTACAGAATACTAACAATTTTTGTTACTACCCCTTTAGAACAAAAAAACTAAAATACCGATATTTGAACTTATCCGCAAACCTAATAAGAAAATTGGACGCATTACGCATTATCAATGTACATAACTAGCAAAACACACGAACTGGCAACTGTTCGTTTACAACGTCATCGCACGTGGCATGGCGGCTTAGAAAAGCGGCAATGATAATTAACTTATGATTATGACTTGGCAAAAAAATTTTACTTGATCCCAAATCTTCCTTCATACTTGCACTAAGGACAGAAACTTTCTTCATTGAGGCGTATTTAAACACTTGAAATCAACTTTATGCACAATGATTGGAATAAAAAAAACATACCTGATTAATGGAGTCCATTTCTCATACTAATTAATTATTCACATACTTAAGCAAGTGTTCAAAATGTTGGCCGTGGTTATCTAAACACACTCTTGCCCGTTTTTGAATGTTTCCTTCGATATTTCCCAACACAAGTCTGTAGTTCTCACTTTTAAGTTCATCAAATGCACTTATTATTAGATTTTTTAAGTCTTTTAAATTTTGGGCCTACCCTCACCCCACAAAAACAGTCACACGGGGTCAAATCTGTTGACCTGGCTGGCCATAGCTATAACACTGGCATTTTCCAGGCGGGGCACACTTTCTTCAGCGTATAGCCGCTGGGCTGCCACTGCATTTTCCCCAATGAGAAAATAACTACGAACCATTTCGTACGAGCAATTTCCGTCTGAAGGTAGTACGATGCGGCGCGTGCGCACATACCTACGTCAACCGTGACACTGACCGTCTCTGACCTAGTCACCGAGATTGAGGTAACTGCTATGTTGC
>JALPQI010007246.1:0-48551 GCA_025490895.1 Thaumatotibia leucotreta | reverse complement strand
GATTTAATTATAATTACCACTTGTTGCAAAGGGTAGGCGAAGCATTAATTATAAAAGAAAACTAGACCGTTCTTACGTACTTCACGTACATAAATTATGTAGGTTATACATAATATCGTATAATTTAATAGTTCCTGATTTTGTACCCATGGAATTATATACCCACCCCTGGAATTGGACATATGAACCTCGGACGTGATAAAAAAACAGTTATGTCACAGGTTTTATTGAGCATACCCTCACACACAATATCATTCATGAAAAAACGATTTAAAAAAAAAGGCATGTCTTAAAATGCTGTTACCAGGCTGGGTTAAGTCTTCAAATTCTTAAAACAACATGTTTATGTAGGACCAACCTACGACCTGCTCTCCGAGTAAAAAAGCGATGTAATGTAACCATGTCGTCAAAACTGTAATTGTATTGAGTTAGCGCGACGGTTGCGTAAGTCCCAATCAGCTGAATTTGTCTTGCTTCTGACTTCTGAGTAATGTTACAGTTTAAAACTGCCGTGAAGGATCGAATCGAGGTGACCTTAGACATCTATCCTCATCTTGCGTCAGTCTCCTGTGTTCTGTATTAGACACAGATTACATTATATTGTGAATATGCAACTTGCAAACGGATTACGCATTCGTTCTTAACGTTTTAGGTACCTTTATTTTTGGTAATAAAACCCAGTATAATCCATTCACTTATTTTAGTCACCAATAGGAAGTACACGCTTCGGACTTTTCGGTGACGTCAGTCAGTAACCGTGAAAGTACTTACTCGGAATCTGACTGGTTAAGAATTCCGAGATGTCCTTCTGTGTTAATGTATTTACCTACTTTACATGATAGCTCGTGTTAATATTGATTTACCATGGTTTATGCGTCTCAGGGCGAGTGATGATGTTTACGACAGCTATTGTATGTCATAATGTGACGCTGTTGACAGATAATGCATTGAACTGACAGCTGTCACATGGATCATTATTCATCGTTAAGAATATCTGGTCTGGAGTATGCATTATCAAATATTAAGTAACCATACGTTAATATCTTTGTTTATAGCATACCTAGTCTTTGTAAATTTTAGCTGTTGGTTTTCCAAATAAAATTAAATCAAACTTTGAATAACGTTAAAACTTTTTTCGCAATGCGACTCTTTCACGTAGTTCGTGTATCCATATCAAGAGTGGCGAGTCTATAATTTTCATGTAATCTGTTGAAGCGTGCTATGTGCTAATAGTGTTTATTAACTTCACCGTTGCGTGAAGCGCTGCAGGTGACGAGCATGCTTTACATATTGTCACACATTCGCGAATCTTCCCGTGGTCTACAAAATACATCTACACACGCCACGCAATACTAAACGAGGCCACGAATGTAATAAAATGAAAACACAATCCAATTAGCGTGAGATGATTCCTAAATTTTAAAGATGTTTTTTACTTTTCAGTATTGTTTATGCTCGTAATCTTGTTATGATTAATGATTATTTCAGTGTGTGAGTATTACATGCGAAAATCCTTGACTATTTCAATTGTTCGGCTGGAAGGAATGTTTAATGATAAAATTATGCATTGAAATTTATAATTAAACCTAGATTCAGAATGGCTTGGCTCTTGGCTTAGCGGCTGGTCCAGTTGAAAATGTTTTTGATAATAACATGCGCATTTTAATTACCATTATCTTTGCATGTATATTGCCAACAACAATACAAGGATTGCCTTGTGATGATGAACTTTCATTGCTTATCGTAATTCTTGCTTTTACTTCAAGACAGCGTTAAGGTGCGGTTATTTATTGTGTCTACACACCTATATAGAAATAGAGCCTTCGAACTACGCTGGTGGTGGTGGGCCAAGTCAACATTGTTTAACTTTACTCTTCCATCGTTTATTATAACATTAGTTTCACTGTTTAAAAACTCACCCCCTTATTCATAAAGGTCTTATAGACTTATTGGTAAGATCGAAAGGGACAAACTACCGGCTTACTAAATTAGGAGTCGTTTATGAATAAGGGGGTTAGTTACGTTGTAAACACAAATTGGGAAACATCTCAAAGATCCTTTACCTGCTTTCGATAGGCACTTGAGAGGGAAGGGGATAGAAACGCGACCTTCTATCTATGCCGTTCGTGGTTTCGAGCACCGCTTAAATCTTAACAACTACCGTTGTCTGGTGCTTAACGAACAGGAAACTTGCAATATAATTTACGTTAACTTTGAAGATATGTAGTTTTACATATCAAGTTGCCCGTTAAAGGATGCACTTAGTATCCATTTGGATACGTTAGACTAGTTGTGATGCGCCATTACCGGTATCTTTCCAACCACGGTATGGAGAATATTCTCAATTGGAAACTTTCTAGTAATATTGGGAATTTACCAGGAACGCCCCATCTCTTGACTTCACTGAAGCACTCATTGTGAAACTTTTATTATGTTGCTCAGGCCTTGGGAGTTCTAAGTACGTAGGAACGATTTCCGAAAGCATTCTGGAAGGGAAAGGGCTTTGGAATTGATATTCGTAAGATTATCGGTCAATGCCAAAAATATTAGATTCCATTTTGGATGGGAATGGGAAAGGAAGAATCGCTTTTGTTAAGTCTAATGCCCAATAATTCTTGGTAGGTAGTTGGTAAACAAACTGATACCAGACTTCTCAAAGGCCCTTCTCAACGATAACGCGTGTTGTTGGCACGATTTGACCTGAACCAAACAAATCAAATGAACATTAAAAGAAAAAGTATAATCATTAAAAAACATATGCATTAAACACTACCCTTATTTATGTCTGTTATGTAAACCCAATTGCGGGAGTTTTCAGAGTCATCAACATTAAATGTTTCTAACACCCTCTTTGATGACACATAAAATATCTATTAATGTTACGTCGCCGTCATTTGTTATTGATTTATATAGCTCTTTATGTTCTGAAGATGTTACACAAGTTAATTTGTTATTTCTGTTTATGGAGACGTTCACTTCGTTTGATACATACCGCATGTGTAGTATTCGAAACTATTTAGATTCGCTACTGTAGACAACAATCCTCCTAGTATAGAAACCTGTACTCGACCTTGAAGAATTAGAATTCCCTATATGTATAGAAACTGAGAATACTAGAATCAAAAGTGCATTCCCCTCGGATTCTTTGAATCCTTAATTTGGCAGGAAAAAGGGAATGTCGCGTGAATTCAGGCCTCCACGGCGCTCAATAGTCCCAATGATTTAGGTTATAACAAAAAAACAGGCGAAGGTTTTTACATCCTGGTATAATACTCGTTTTAAGGCTCATTCCTTAATATTGCAAACGGAAATAATGCATATTGTGCAAATACAGGTTTGAAGTGTGTTTGATCTTAAGTGATTTGCACGTAAAGTACCATCACAAACTTTTGAGCCACTTGCCAACCTTGGCAACTTAGCCGTGTAGCAATTAGAACCATAGGCCACTCTAGAACCTTGTTAAAAATGACACGTAGTAATAAGTTTCCTACAATTCAATGTATATCGTCAGTTTGACATAGTTCCTATAAACGCACTATTTCAACTAGACGTGCCCTGCACATCGAAACTACTGATTCGCTTCTAATTTTAGCCACTGCAGCAGATGGCATTAAGACCGGGAGCCAGAAATAGCGGTCATTACGGAGGGGGGGGGTGACCTTGTCGGAGGGGGGGCGCAGGACTTCTGGGCTGGCTGTGACTCACCAACTTGTTTCGCGAGAAAGTCGGGTTTGTTTAGGTCATTATGAGTGTTATGACTAAGTTTACGATATTTGAGAAGTTGTCGGGCGAACTTGATGGGAAATGTGATTTTCCAGTTGCATTTTTGCCAATAACATTTTACAATCAATCTAAAAATTATTCTACTCGTCCAACTACCACCAAGCTTGTTTTTTATAAGCACCATTTTTCATATTTCTAATTTAGTGCAGTTTTGTTGTACAAAAAAGGCTATACTTAGGTGCTCATTTTGATATGTAGATTTTTGGAATAAAGCTCATAATGAAATCGACTGTATTAACCTCGGAATCTACAACAATGAGGAACTTGCTCCTAAATCCTAATTCCACGATCAATCATTTCACGTCAACCCTCGAATCTAGGCTAATGCAATCGATTCCACCAATCGCGGTTTCGTAAATTGATACCCAAGATCGTCTAATTGACAATGGCTTTGAATACAACACGGAGATATTCAGATCTCAATAAAAATCCCAAAATAATTTGGCAGTCTCTTATGTAACTTTCGCAAAATGCCAAATTATTTACATGACTACGCTATTTGTAAAATTACTGTTAATGGTGTATCATTTGAATGATTATAAGTGCGATAACTACAGTGTTTAAATGTCAAAGTAATAGTTATCTCTTGTAACACTTACGTCAGTAAATTACGTATAGAATGCATTAAAATGTTTATGATGACGGGATGGTCAGGTACATTGTAATTGTAATGTACATTTAATGTTGATAAAACAAGCTAGGTATGACGTGAACAATTATGCATCTGTAATCTATTACAGCTTCGAGGCTATATTATCTGTAACTTGCAGTCAATGATGCAATATGCGACCAACATGTACTATACATCCCATAATCCTTGGATTGCTTAGTACGGATCGAATCCGCACGTCCTCCGAGCGAGAACGGTCACTGACTCTGACTGGTTCCACATGCATTTTAAAACGAAACGACAAAAAATCACAACATGTACGATACGTGGGTCGTTCTCCTTTCATTCGACAAGTTTTATCGTACCAGTGACGATGGCAAGGATACTGCTAGCAACTCACCTTCTCAGAACCTACCACGTATCCATTACTGAATCTGTACAAAACGCATACTATTCTTTATGAAAATCTTTCTGTAGTCCCTTGAAATTCGGGTCAGTAAATCCTACATTATGGATTGATACAGCATCAACAAACATAGGAATTCTGATTTGATACCAGTCATGTTAGATTGGTTTGAATATTTGAACGAACAACGTACGTACACAAATCGATTGCTCCTTTTGTTCCGACTCTACGGATATTATATTCGGGAGCCCTTCAAAGTTTGGATATTAATTTTCTTTCGGGCTTCTTTCATTTGTCTCAAGTTTGTTAAATTACGCTCTTGTTTAAGAATTGCGTGAAGATTTTTCTAAGTGATTTCTCTTGTATCCGGTTCACTTGGAACTGGTCCAGTGAGTTGACACGACAGGGCATAAAGCAAGGCGTTCTCTTTCCGAGAAGTACCTTCTACTTCCTACCTTACCGCTCTAGTATTTATAAAGTAGCTTAAGTCTTTTATGTTTACGAGAGAGTTGTCATAACTCATAACATAATACTAAGCTTGGAGCTCCCTTTGATACTTCTCAGCAATGTTTTGTTTAAATAAAGGAGCTGACTTTTGTTAGAATCATGCTTCTGTAAATTAGTGAATCACTTTACTGTTATCATTCATTAAATCGTAAGTCGTTGGAAACCTTTTAAATTCAGAACATCAATCCTATGTATTTACTTATAAATACCTTATCGACCAATAAATAGGCTGATTTTTCATACAAATGTTTTACTAGTACAAAATAAATACAGACAACAAAAACATATAATACAAATTTCTGGCAGACTGGATGACTCAGGTGAAAATCACGGGGTCGGTTGATGGCGATCTTTCACTGAACGTGATATTGACCTTATAACATTGACCGTAAAGGAACTTTAAACCAGATGATTACAAAACAGTTTCTCTAATACTCCAAAGCTCACTAAGTATTCCCAGTCAGAAATGAAATGTCCGTCGAAAGGTCGTACGTGCTCAGAATCCGTCGGGGGATTCGGAAAAAAACCCGATAATAATCTTTTCACCGATATTCACCTATTAGTTATTAGTAGCTCTATGACAAACGGAAGCTGAATACGTGGCTTACGTTAACGTGCTTACGTAATTTGGGTATTATTAAATCTTATTTAATTAAAATTATTATTATAGTTTCACCTAAATCAACTTCATCAATGTTCCTTTCTGAAATACCTGGTGATTTACGTTACGTAAGTAGTAAAATTACATTTAACGACTTTATTTTATGCCGATCAAACGATTCCATGTTCTCGAGATCGCTTATCCTATGTCAATTCGTCAAGTAGGTAATAGGTAGGTAAATACCACCTATTTAAAAAGCACAAAAATACGGAATACCCGTACCTGTCGCAAGCAATAAATTCTATTATATCCACAGCCGTCAACTAAGGAGGCACCTACAGAAGGGGTGTAGTAATATCAACAAATTGCCTTCATGTCAAAAACGCTGTCACCTCCCCTCGTGTAAAAGAAATTCTTTATGACGACATCAAAGGCTCGGAATAGAAACATGTGTTTTGTGAATGTATTATTAGTTCCGATTCAGACAATTTAGGAAAATTGTAATGCTCAGGTAGCATTAAAGGGATCTAGATAAGGTCACGAAGCTAATAATATTTTCATATTTAGGGGTCGTAATCATCATAGTTATTCCCTTACTCCAGCATAACCGTCTCCTAACCTAGCAAGCTGCGTCGTATGGTTTGTGCATTTCCGTTTTATCAATATGTATTTCTATAAGACAGAAAGGGTTTATTAAACGTGTATGAATAAGGGGGTTAAAAGTTTTAGTTTTCCGTATTTTTGAGATTGCAGTTGCAATTTTCGTGTATTGTATTTTAACGTATAAAGCTATGAAAGGCTTGATTGGCGTTATGATATGAATTTATGGACGTACAGTAAATAAGTTTCAGTTTTGCGGTATGGGAAACAAACATTTGCAAAATAAACAGCCTGGGAAACCAAACATATGTCAAGTGAACCATTTACTCACACACATGCTAAACTAAACCTAGATAGCTCTAGAACTTATGAGGCTAAAAATTGCAATACATATTCGCATCCGTTATGCTTTCTTACTAATAAATTGAATAACGTTTAATTGATAACCTTTCCTGTTATTCCTCTAATTCTAATTTAACAAACTTTTCCTAACTAGTGCGCATAAAAGAACTTTGCGCACGCTTCGCGCGCGGTAATTTCTCTTTTTGATGCACTTGTTATGAAAAAAATCGTCCCTTACATGTGCAAATACTTTTTTTTAACTCGGGTGATTGTCGCCCTCGTTTCACTCGGGCTCCAACTTTCACCCTCGCCGAAAAAAAGTTTTCCCGCACTAGTTAGGAAATGTACTGTTTCAGTCTTGTTATTTTGAAATAGAAAATCATAAATACTAAGACAATATGGTTCGTTTCGTTGTCAATGTGGCGTAACGAAGCGGACCACTCAAGTGTTCGTAAAGTCAAGTAAATTCTGTCGCGTTCCCATGGGGCGTCATTCCCTAGACTAAAGCAGTAATTGCCCTTTTTCGTGGGACTGACGAGCGCACCATATTTAAATGGTCACATTACATTTAATCGCTCTAGCGCAGTTCCAGTGGGATTAAAACGACAGCTAGGGGAACGCCCAATTGTTAAGTATCGATAAAGCGGGCATATTGTTTGTAGTCATATTATTTGTAAATATCATTTATTGCGGTTATGCCACCCTCTTGCACTTTTACGGCGGTTGGAAAGGTACGCATACTTTATCTCGCCCATAAAAGCATCATGATATTCATGATAAATTTCTTTATAGCAACGGTTAGACTGTCAGTCATTTTCCATCAGTCTCTCATTAGTCCAAAGATACTGAGTTCAAATTCGCTTGGCATAAGTCACCAGACAATGAGACTACTGAACTGATGTCATACTCCTAAACTGAAACAGTTTGGCCTGAAACTAAAATTCTAAATGCAAACCTTAACATTTATTATGTTCCGATAGTTCAATAGATTTCATGTGCGTACCGATTATAAGGCACACCACGCATCAGTCCATAAAAATAAAGAACTGATGCCGAATTGTGTGTTTGAATGAACAAATTTTAAGTTATTGTATGAACGGGCTCACGGTCAGGGTCGTCGAAAACAGAACCGAACGTTTGCTAACACGTGTTTTACCATATGGCTTCTTTATCACACCACTTGAAAGTCAAGTGAAACGAACATTCGTCTTGGCTGCCCTCACATTGCTTTAATTTTTTGCTAAGAAGCTTTGCCACACCCTCAATCGAATACCAATTATAATCCTGAAGCCATGTAACAAAAGCTGATCCGATTTAATAATTTCTCGGGTAGTTCATCGAACTCTATTCAATAATCTCAATGATACCTTATCAATACGTATTCGATAATGATAAGTCTTCATTTAATATGCCAGAATCGCAATTTGAAGGCAATCTTCGTCGAATTGCAGTTCAAAGTACCTACTTTAAACCTCATGCATTCGTAAACAATGGATTCAAATCTGAGACAGCTGAGTATTTACGTATCGCAATATAGTTTCCTGTTATACAGTTTATTTCATGATTGACTACCGCGTTAGCCGAAGAAATGTCATTAACTTTAAACTAAACAAGAAGTACAAAAACGTTTTTATATTTACGTATCGTAATACTTCTACCAATCGGATTCATATTTATATATTATCATTATATGGTCAGCATAAACTATGCACGTCTATAGTAGGGCTACCGGTATCCGTGTTACCCGCAGACACGTGTACACGAATCCTTAGCACCGACGGTACTAAGAACCCGAACGACACGAAACGCCAAGAAACGTTTCCAACTTAGAAACGTTTCCAAGCGCGGGTCCGCGGATCTACTTAGAAACTTTTCCAAGCTTGAGTCTTGCGGATCCATTACAATTGAATATTCGAAAAACCTATGTTTTTATTAGTAAAAAGTCTGAAACAAAAAAATACCTACCGAAAAATTCGCAGTTTTTTACGAATTACGCAGCTAGAAATTTTCTTTGTTGCAGGTTAAATGCGGTTCAATACTTTGTTCAAATATAAAATCGTACCTATATTTTAGATTGCCACTGCCACTACACATTGAGGGCGGATCAGACACAGGTACTCGGGTATCCGTGTCTTAATTACCCGGTTCCTAATTAAACGTTTCCAACGGGTAAGAAACCCGTTTCCCGGTAGCAAAGAAACGGGTACACGGAAACGGGTACACGAAACCCGGACACGACCGAGAGCCCTAGTCTATAGCAGAGTATTTTCCAGTGAATCTTCGAATATATCTCCGTTAACAACTTAGCCTACTCAATATCGAATTAGACCCGCCATTTGTATCTTTCAATTTACACTTTCAACGCATTCGTTACGCCGGGAATGTAGTAGATGGGCTTTTATTTATTGGCGTTTCAAATATCACTCAGCTGAATTTGGACGATGTTAAATTCGTGAGGGCGTTGGATCGTTGCATGTGGTGTTGCTCCCAGTTTCCATAAAAACTGTATTATTTTGACGCTGGGGATGGACATTTTTTTTGGGTTTTTATAACTACAAATTATCGAATACTTCATTAGTTGCCACGTTTCATTTGTTATGTGGACAGTAACATTCGTGCCAATGGGTATAAAATACTTAATACATTTTTATTGCAAAATAACAAGTCAGACTTAGTCGAGTTATCAGAATATTGGGAAAATACACTAGTGAAGTACGAAGTGCCAAATGTAGCTTTTTAGTTAAGTTTTTCATTTCTTTGCAGTGAATAACAAGGACAAAGGTCTGATAGGACTTACACATAGGACTCCGTAGAACTTATATACAGTCAAGTGCAAAAATAAGTATCGAAAGAATCCGCTCATAAATATGTTACGACGTTCTTATTACACAGAATTAGAGTTCATTGGGACATATTTTTGAACATTTTTGTGTATACCTTATTTTGTCTTTGACTGTACAAGTTATACAACGAACGTAGAATTTATGTTCTCGTAGCGAATAACAGCAATAAAAATATGTTGTATGGAAGCTTGCCTGAAATATCGACACTGGAAATTTCAAATGTCGTAAGGGACAAAGGTCCACTTTTCAGGAGAGCCAAAAAACAAAAACCAAAATTTAAAAAAATCGTAACTTGTTACATATTCATCCGAATTAGATGGTTCTTATATACATAATTACGAAAAAGCTTTATCTTCATTAGACAATTAGGTATATATGTGTAAACTCAATAGTTTCGGAGATAGTGTCCCTTACGCCAGAAATTTACTAGACACATGTCCCTTACGCCCCCAAAAATTTCTAGTATTTTTATGGAAATCTGTTACGACAAAAACGAAAACACTACCTCTTTGTCGTAACTGTCTAATAACATGCTACATTAAAACTATTTTCTGTTGTAAAGTCATTCTAGTTTCCAGATTAATTGAAGTAAGTAGCGTAAAAATGCAAGAAAATATAAAGTTGTGTACTTACAATTGTATTATCTTCATAGACGGATATCAATTTCACGTGTAATTTATTATATTTTAGATAACCCGTTACAATTTAAAGGAAATAAAACTAAACATGTTAGGTATGTATATATTTTAGTCGGCTTAGTGTTGTGAAAAGAAGAAAACATATAACTAAAAATTGCTTTGAGAGCAACCTGAGCCCGAAACAAAAACATATATTAAGAAAGAAATTCTGGATAAGTAATCTAACTGCCTCCGCGAAGATCTATGACCCTTTTTGATGATACTCGTGCTATTCAGACGTGCGGTCAAAGGAACTATCGAATCCTTAGGGAACGAACCACTGACTGAAAACTTACATTTGTAGCCCAAAAAATGGTTAAGGAGCGCAAGCCATTCAAATCGACTGGAAATTATGAAGTGTTTCCTACATTATCAAAACGAAATCAAGGCAAGCATTGCATTTGGGTTTATACTGAGAAAATGGACTAGTGTCAAGGTATGCTTTATACGAAAAAGCAGGAAAAACGAGTATAGATAATTAGTTCTAAGTCCTTCAAACCTATTAGTCTAATATCTCTATTTCTTTCACTACTTGGTGGCAAGATCGCCAAGTCTAAATCAACATGTTTACCAAAAACTACCCCACTTGACCTGGTCACAAGGTCCATAAAAGTAAGTAAGTTAATAAGTAATTCTTTACTGCACCAGTAAGAAAATAACAGAAAGAAACCAAATAAAACTAAGCTAAGCACACGATACAGGTTACCAAAGCGGCGGTAAAGTCTAGAGAATAAGCAAACAGGTCAGTGTGTATTCCTTGATGTCGAAGGTGCTTTCGATAATAAACTCATAGAAACCATCCTTAATGAAATTATATCAAAGGGATGAAACCACGACTATATGGGTCCGAAGAGTGCTCTCTAACAGAATAGCTACTCCAACCCTCAACTTAACTGAGTATGAATTTCAACGACAGGGTGTTCTCAGTGTTTGAACAGCTTGCAAAAACCAACTAGAAAGCCTGGGCTTTCGGGAATAAAACAAGCACATCGAATGTGGCTTCACCAGACAGTAGAAATACCCTCAAGATACAAATGGACCAACGACCAGAATGATTGTCGAAAATGGCACCACAGGTATAAGTAGTTGAGAGGCCTAAGGTCACAGTTTGCGTCAGCATGAGCAAAATAGCCTTCATTTTCTAGACAGAAGTCAATATTATGATGATTTCCGCGCATAAATATTATATTATGTGTGGAAATCAATTTCGCCAGAAACCTAAAAACCAATATTATCTGTTATATACATCAACTCAAACAGTCAAGCTGCGATGCTCTCACTAGTACAGTGCTGCAAGAATAAATTAAACGCCCTTGACTTTAATGAAGTTACGCTTAGATGGGTATTAGGATATTCCAATATTGTTGGAAACGAAACAGCAGATGAGTTTACCGGAAAGAACGGCAACACACGCATTGTCAGCCCAGAGCCTTTCTATGGAATCACCAAACCGGAGCCATATTCTCTGGTGAACAAACTAGATAATTATGATAAGATAAGATAAGAGCAATCGCACAGTTGAAGTCCATCAAAGTAACTCTCACTCGTAAGCTCTTATCCAAGGGTTCAATAACAGAAAACAATAAAGAGCTACTTAGGCTCAAAAGTAACAAAGCCTGTGAAGAATCGTGAATCCTAACTATTAACATATGTATAACAATCATTGGTAAGAAACAAGATGCAATATGTAGCTCCTGCCAAAAATCAGAGCAAACTACTGTGCAACGTTGCAACATATTGATTTAAACTATCAATTAATCTACTATGGACCTCCTCCTCCTCTGTTTCTGCAGACAACAAATGTATAAAATAAGTATTCACCTAGACAGACTTTATGATATACACAAAATTGCAGCCTTCAGAATCTGGAATGTTCTGGCCTCGACAAGAATCAGTTAATCACTTATAAAAAGGGCTGCGACAAAATATCATAATTGCTCGGCGCGGCGGATATTAGACCAAAACGACGATAAAAAAGATGATAATATGGCAGATGTCCGGACCTTACTACTATAGCCCTATCTCTGACCCTTTAGCCTGCTGAGACTGGTTCACGGTTCACGTGAACTACAGAGTGAATTTCTCGAATTGGCAAAAGACAGCTAATTATAAATAAGCCCATGATTCCCAGGGAGATAAAAATAAAATTGTGGCAGCTTGTGGCGAGCTGATCGGCAATAGCGACATCGTCTCAGGCATGTTTTCGTCGGTCGGAATAGAATCCAAGAAGAACTGTAGGACTCGACTTGCCTTGATCGGCCGTCGGCCATCCAGAGAGGAATCGTTAGAGCGATGTATATGCTCCAGGGGTGGAAGTGGAAATGTGCGTGAGTCGCTGGTCGATGCAGTATCTATGTGGTAGTAAAAATACTGTTCTGCCCTCACCCCTCTTCCTGAGACGCCCTGGGTCAAGTCGCGCCGGCACTGTTGCAAGTGCTATACGAAACTAAACAAAATGTTATAACGTACACAAAAAAACTTTCAAGATTTTTAATATCATCTTTTTTTAGGCGTAACTCTCATTCATGTACCGCATTTAATGTCGTAACGAATACTTTATAAAATTAAAAGGCGAGTTACGACATAAAACTTAATAAATATTTTGATTTATATGTACATACGACTCAGTTTATTAAGATAATAGAGCCATACTATCTTCGAAATTGTGTTGTAACTCACAAAAGCCTAAAATATTTGTCCCTTACGCCATTGTGAATTCAAAGTTTCGTATTTATTTCATCAGATAAAATGTCGTAAAGGCACCTTCTCTTGTTGTAGTAACTAACAACATAGGGATTTATGAATAAGAAGGATATACTACGTTTAAAATGGACACGTAATCCCTTCAAATTAAAAATTTGACCCATACAACATTTTTTTTAAAGCAATATGAAGTTACGACAAAATGAATTCACTTCATAACTTCTTTATTTGAAGCGATATCAAAAAGTTAATTATACAGATCGATAGAGATTTTTTTTCTGAGTTCTACGCAATTCAAAGTGTACTTACGACAAAATGTCCCTTACGACATTTGAAATTTCCAGTGTCGATATGTATTTTATTCTATTTTTAGCATTTGTTTCATATAGGCGAACATTAATTCCCTAAAAAATATAATTAACAATTATTATTTCACTGAAATAAATCAAAAACCCAATACACAATTCTCTTGTTATGTAACACTAGTGAATATGCAAGTTTAAGCGCCTCTATAGCTAATGCTAATGGTAGTACACTTTGTATTGCTTGAGAGCCTACCTACGCTTCGGGTAACCTACCTATACCAAAAAACAAATGTAATTATCGGACAAGTCTCTTAATTCTACTGCCTACAACGGCCCACTACTACCCATGAAACGAGTCCATACCCGCCGATTTTTTCCCGTCCTATTGAACCCTCGTCCGTTATCGGAGCGTGGTATCGATGGACATGTGTTCGAAGGAAGTCATGCTCCAGCGCTTGATTAAAATCAATTAGCATTTCATCGCTTTACTCAACCTCGAATGTATAGCTATCAATTCATGGAAATGTTACCTTTCTTTCACTTGGAATACTGCTGCTTTTTCCATCAACTGAGTTTTTCAGATACGAGTTTGAGTACGTTTGCCGGCGATTTGCTTATTGGTACACTTATTGCTTTACTTGACTTACTCGGTGGGGGGTATCGTATCAGAGAAGCTACACCGCGTATTTGCGAACGCATTCTGCACATCACAGTTGGGCAATAACTAATCTGATTTGTCCGTGTGGTGACGGCAGTAAGAATACATTTGTCACCACCCCGACTCCTCCTGCGGGTCGTAAGAGACTAAGGGATTGAAGTGTCACTGACCATTATTGGATAAAAGATTGATGATGGGCAGCAGCGTCATCATAGTCACATTACTGCGATCGTCAATCCGCTTGCCCAGCGTGGCGATTATGGGCATTTACCTCCTAATGCGTTTATACGCATAGTTAATAGGAGAGGCCTACGTCCTGCAGTGGACTATCATAGGCTGATGCATGCATGCATGCAATCAGATTACTTCTGTAAATTACATTTGTATATGTACTTTTTATTCTAGATTAAAAACCGAAAATTAACAGAATTAATTCCTGGAAATAATCTAATATTCTTGTCGTCTAATGAGCGAAATGGTTTATGTGTAGTATGAATGTATTATAACTCGCAGACAATTAATAATCAATCAATGTAAAAAAACAACTGGCTCATCCACATTGGCGGGCTGAAACCGGGCCAACAAATGAAACTTATTATTGTCTATCGACAAGAGCGCTTGGCATGGTATAAATTTCTTTAATGTCTCTCTTCTGGCGGGTTGCCAGAGTCAAAAATCGGCCTTAATTTTCACGCCGATTGTTGGAGATTGCAGAGGCTCAAGTTGTTGAGGATTGTAATTCCGATTGATTCGCACGAGACTGTTCGAGCGAACCATTGTAAAGCGTTCATTTTCTATTTGATCCCATGGTACACAGCTGCACACGTGTATATGAATGTTCTCATGAGTTGCTGCTGCGTTATTAACGCGGATTTACTTTTTATCCAGCTCGCTCGCACCAATATGCAAGTACGTAAAGTAAGTCTGCTTTAATAAAGTGGCGGCAGCTCAGGGTATGGACCATGCACCTAAATAAATATTTTGCCTTTGTCACAGACTCTCGGGGGCTACCATGACCTCGCAAATGCTATTCAATTTAGGTTAGGCTTGTAAATTTTTGAGAGTTACTTTATGGAACGACGAATGACACATTCAGTTGAGGATCTAAAAGGATTGCATGTGTGTTGTTATGTAAATTGACAGTTGCGTCTGATGTCAACTAGAGTAGAAGGCATTAGTGCTTTTTGGGATGATGTAATCTTAATATCTATGTTAAGATTAACATGCTATTGGTGACCTGTGTATTATGTGCAATATTTAAGTTGTATTTTGAAAACTTTGATTTTATTGTACTCGCAACCAAAATTATTAGCTGTAGGAGATTGCTTGCTAATAAAAAAAATCAGTAACCCTGCAACGAAAATACAGTTTCTGCTTCAAAAACTTCCAGCGTTCGACTCGCATAGCGTTAACAACTGGCAGAGCACCGGAAACATGAACCCATTGTGTGTTGTTTCGTCTTGTTGCGACTGTAGTCTGCCTCACTGTGCTGTTATTATTCCTTGCATTTCTTTCTCCAATGCTGAACAATTTTTCAACCGCTGGAAAGGAAATAAGAAATCAGCATGATGAATTAATACAGTCTTTGTATGACTGAGAAGGGTGAATAATGTTTTACAAATACCTACGTACGTAATATGACTAATATGTACCTAAGGGAACATACCCATACTACGTGACCCTTTTTTAAGCGTTTTTTGACCCCCTCCCTCCCCCTGGTGACCAAGCGTAGTATATGACAAGAACCCCCCCCCCCCCCTCCTAGTTTTCACGTAGTATTTTTTGGTCTTTGAAAACGCGTACTACGAGAGTGCAGACGTAGGTTAAATAGTAAATTTAAATTTTAAAATTGTACTTTAGGGTTTTAAACATTTGATATGTATTTTAGTACATTTATTAATGCGTCAAGGGCGGTTAAAAAGGAGAGAGCCTTTGCCTGTAAATTTAATTTTGTTAATAAAGCTTCATCAGCCTGAGTTTTCCAAAAGTCACGTGACTAGATACCAGACCCCCCCCTCCCCCTGGTGACCAAGAGTGGTACTTTGACGGACCCCCTCCCCCCCCTAAACAGGTCACGTAGTATGGGTATGTTCCCTAACTCAAACGATTGAATTGTTCTACATAAATATTGGCTACAATAGCGTTATTTAAGACATTTTTCTCTGTGTCATATATTAATCCAAAAAATCTTTTCTTTACAGGTAAGTCAACAAGACTTATGAAGTCTAAATTCATACTGGTTCAACACTCGCCATCTAAGCTTATCAAGTATGTATAATTGTATATCTCGCTGTAATCGTTACAAACTTGTACGTTGTGGAGTGTGGAGCACCGAGCCCCTTTATCGAATAGCACTAGGCGTATTGAAAAAAGAAGTTTACTACATATTCAATTTTTACACGTGGCTCACTGAATTGCTTGAATTGATTAGCCGCGTGGTAACGGCAGTAAGAAAGAATACATTTATCACCACCCCAGCTCTTCACATGGGTGCCGTAAGAGTCGACTAAGGGATCGAAGTGTCACAGACCACATATACAGGGTGCTCGCGAGAAAACCGAAAGATTTTAACTATGCATTCTAAACATCAAAATAAACAAAAAATATTATGACACCTAATGTCAAATTCCACAAAAAAAAAATTTTTTTTTTTTTAGACTTTTTGAATACTTTTTAACATTTCCGATACTTTTTATCATAACTACAATTTGTTAAAATTAATTTCTTAAATATTTTTTTAGGATCAGGTTTTTTCGTCAAGATTCTTATTTTTTGATTGTCAGGCAAAAGGTGTGGTAATATTAGAACACATTGTGGTAGCATTGTAATCAAAAAGAAGTTTTATGACGAGTTACGTAGAAAAACTTTTTTCGAAAAAAGGTTAATAAAATTATCTCTGGAACCATATTTTATATAATATTAAATACTCTAAATATGCTCAGGAATTCAGCATTAAAATCTTTCGGTTTCCTCGCAAGCACCCTGTATTGAAGATTGATGATGGGCAGCAGCATCATCACAGTGCCAGTGAGGCGGTTATGGGCATTAGGTACCTCCTAATGCGTCCATATGCATAGGTAATAGAAGAGGCCTACGTCCAGTAGTGAACTAAAATAGGCTGATGATGTGTGATGTGACACTGAATTGATGTCATACACTACACATAAATAATGAAAACTGCAGAACACAGTCAAGCGATTGTCCGGCTTTGTAGGACACGTGAGAAAATTCTATATGTAGGTTTATGTGTAAAGTGCACTAGCCGCTATTGTCACGGTTTATTGGGTCCGAATGAGGCATGTGAGGCATACAATACGTTTTACGACCTTAAGGCGCCCCTCGACCAATCCTGTGGAACCGATGAAATCACAGTCACCAGTGCTTCCACTCTTGACCGTGTAAAACCAATAAATCTTCGTTTCTCGGATCCTGTTTGCATTTGACGGTCACTTTGCGTCCGAAGTATTAATCCAGTTCGGTTCAACCGTTGGTTATATGTTCGGAATTTAAAGCATTTATTTTCCTGCTTTATAAAATATTATAATCTTTTAAACAGATTTCAAGACAAGAGGAGTTCTTAATTTTTTGTATGTATGTTACCTGATAAGTCTGAAGAATCGTGAACCGATTTTAATTTATTTTTAACCGAACAGGTTGGGTCCTTGAAAGAATCGGTTGACGTCAGTTTTTTTTTTATTTTGTGATTAAGTATATTTATTTATTGATTATCATAAAAAAATATAATCGGTCGGTTTAGAATAGCTTCTAAAACAACGAGATTTATGTACAACTAAACTATTTCATACTTATTTGAGGAAGTCACGTCAAGTAACTCAAGAGCTCACTCTTGTCGACCACAGTGCATTACATTTAATAAATTATTTTAATGTTTAACAGCTTATCCTGCACATGCATTTATTAGTGTTGCTCAAAACAAAAACACTGATTCAGAAACGTAATGTTTTCATTGTTAACACAATTAAGTATTGGCTAAGTGGATATCACGTGTATATGGGAATAAAATGTTCGTGACATGACGGGAATGTTTTATGTCTAATAAGTATGTACCAGACACAATCGACAAGCTTACAACTCGGTTTCTCAGAAAAAATAACACATGACTTTATTCAATTTAACCGTCGGTCCCCACTGAATCATATCATAGTGTGTATATCATTTCTTGATTGCATACAGCATTGAGTTACATTTCTTTCAAAGCCTCAAACCGTTCATGAAGGAATCGTCAATTTCAATCGGAATTTGCGAACGGTAAATAACTTCCTTAAGAAACAGGATTTTGATGGGTAAACACGTCCAATGTCCATCAAAGGTTGTTTATCTTGTTAAGGTGCGTAATAAACTAAAAATATCAGCTTGTGTAAGTATGATTGAATATGCTAATATAGAATGTAGTCTTCCGTAATATTTGTACGATTTGGTTAATCATGAAGTGTAACGAAAGACATATGTAATGCATATACTTTACTAACCGGCACACGTTTAGTATGCAGCGGGGTATACACTCGCCACCAGATATATCGGAGCGACCACGGTGCTCAAAAATATGTGAACATGCACTCTAGCGTCACAATATTAGAAGCGCGCTTAGATATTTTTGAACACACTGGCCGTTTCGATATAATCCCATTAATAATCCTTCTTCAGATGACTTGCGAGTGCGGTTACAAATATTCAACGTTCTGACTATTGCGTTTGAAATCATATTTTAGCAAAGAAACTGATATTATATCGATTCGTCACAAAAGGTTAATCCTAAATCCTTGATCAATCGCTTTTTTTATGAAGGTTAACCTGCAGAGGAATAACGTCATACTTCGCGACTATCCTGATGATCAACGCTTATGTCATACAATGTTGTTTTAAAACTTCAGTTTAAATCCGGCGTACGAATTTGGTAATGAAGAAATATTCAATGTCAAATGTGAATGACATGACTCTGTAACGACTTTAGCTTTAAACTAAGACCAGAAACTTCGGTCCCCATGTCCAGCCAGCGTGATAGGTACAAAACATGTGTAGCATGATTCGTGGTAGAAGGCTAGCAGGTTGTTATAAGGTTCCCCATTTATGTTGTAACATGCAGAGTTTGGCAGCACGACACGACTTTCTCTATCGTCCTAAGATACGGAAAGGGTAATTCCCTTAGTGCATTGATCGAACTGCATTAGGTACCTACCAATTGACGTGAAACTCTTTATCTATCACGCTCTAGGTAGCTCAAGGTGGATTTAGACCAAACGAGCGAATGCTCATTATATCCCCACTCTACGAAATTCGTTCGTTACACAAAACGTAATTCGTCGAAATTCGTTGATTTCGTAAATCGTTAGAGGGACCAGGGGAATCCATGTTATCTTTAAAATATTCGAAACGGATGAACTTGACGCCTTCATTGGACTAACAGTCTCGAAGTTTCCGAAGACTTTCTGGTTCCTCTCTGGTTCTTTTTTCTGAATTGTGGTAGCGAATTCTCAGCTTTATTTCGACTCTCTTCCATCCACTTACTTTACCTAATCAACTCACTAAGTTAACGATAGTGTTATGACAACATGTACAAACTTTGTCTCTAATCCCGGAAGAGATTGGAAAAGTTATTACAGATAGAATCTTGCGCAGAGTAGTCTCGCTAACTTCTTGATTAACTTACGGTATCAGTTTTATGGACATCGCGAGCGCGTCCCCTGGTCACTGTCCCTGCTATTGTAATATTGTTTCTAACGGCGGGTGACATTTTATGATCGCCAATTAACTGGCGTTGTGATAAATTAACGTATTTGCTCTAATAACTTCTCGGAATAGGTGGAATATTCTACGACATATTTTTGTAGGCATTGTAATTTTCCTTGTAACCAAATTCTCTTATCAGTATTAGGTACTTAATGCAGTATGAGGTATTTGTATGTTATTCTAATTAAGGTTTAGGTATTTCCAAGAAAAATGAATCCGTATTTGTAACAAACAAATGTACTTTCGACGTTTTTGAAAAGTTTGAAACGTATTTAAGGAACATGCTTTAATGTTTTCTTGTGGATTTTCTAAAGTTTCTTATTCCCAGTTCATTATTATAATGTTTTCAGGTGGTTATTTCGATAATGTTCGCGTTTCAGCATTTCCAACATTCACTTTCATGATTGCATGCAATTGTTCTTGGCCTCCTTTTCCAAGATTAATTCACTTCTGTTTCTGTAGGACATTACCAAAGGAATGTTTGTATGCAACTTATTTTCATAAATTATGCATTGGTTAACGACATTGGCGTTATGATTATGATGTTTGTATGTGTTATTTGTTGCTACTAGAACTTCTAGTATCATGTAATTTATTTAAGGTGAACAAAAAAAGGGGTTTACTACTTTTCGACACTATTCAGTGTTAATAAAGTCAAAAAGTATCACTAAATTACATAGGTAGCCATAATGGTAGAAATACATGATTTTGTTTGCAAATACCATAGTTCAACCAAAAATGGCGCGTCCAATACTAAAAGCGTCTGCAGACGGACCGCTTTGCCGGTCGTAAATATCACTAGGACAAGAAGCACAAAAAATACTCGGCCTTTACGTGAAATGTGGGGGTTCTTATCTCTAATGTCTTAATATCTGGGTCGTGTATGTACAATGTATTCAATATTTATTCAGTCCTATCCCGTCTAGCCCTTGGCCTTTATAAGCATTTGGGGCATACCTAAATCGCTCCCATTTTTATGCCCACGTTACTCGCAGTATATTTATTGTATTGTCGATTGCCAAATATTCTTATTTTGCTTGAATACATGTTTTTCATGTTCCAGATTTACCTTTGTATGCTACATATAATTTAAATTAGATTGTACTATGAGTGTAGTTGGTTTAAATTGCTCTTGATCTGATTAGGATGTACTCACTTGTGCAATGTTCATTTATCATTATAACGAGATTGAACGCTGTTAATGAGTGTATTTTTTAAACTGACTTATGTACAGTTCATAATATAACATTATACACTTAAATTAAGTAATGTTCGTTTGTTAGATAATTAACTTTTATAAATATATAAAAAAAAAAAACAATTGAATAATGAAACATTCATTGCATGCTGCATTCGCTACAATACAATACCTTCGAGCTATCATTTACTGAAGAATAAAATATGTATATAGGTACTTAATAGCTTGTCGTCAAGAAATGCCGTCATGCTCATTTGCCGACAACTAATAATGTCTTATTCATTGGCGTCATCAAACAAATATGTACCCTTAATGAAACAATTTTACTCAAGGCCACCGAGGCCTGTGGGGAACATGACAAACATTTTTCATTATGGTTTAGTTAGAAACATTGCCAGTCCAGCCCATAAATCTGTATTCACATTCACACAGTCATTGTACGAATAATTTAACATATTAATGTTTTTGACAAATATGTATATGAAGTGAGTTTTTGTCCGATTTCAGTTATTGTGGTACGTTACTTATTAACTGTATTTTGGCGAGATGAGTTGTGCTTGCACTTAACTAAATATTCCCATAAAAAATCCATGTGCAGAACGCAATTCGTTCAATGAAGTGATAAAGTCTGCGGTTGATATTGATATCATAAACATTTTTGTGCTAGTGTAAAAACTTTAATCAGTTCTAGTTTTCTTGGATTGGGCTCAAAAGGAATTGCTAGAACCATTTTGGATTCACTTATTTTTCTCTATGTTTGCTAATCCATTTCGTTTCATTCGCCTGAAATTGTGACACCTTGCATACAACAGTATGTATTGGTAAACGCTCGACCCCTTGTAACCCAATATTATTTATAACTTGGCATACATTAGCAAGCCCATCAGGCCGATGGCCCGTCATTAATGCTTGAGTAATCACCTGGGACCTATTGTTAGACCTACTTTATAAGCAAGCATGAACAACCGGTTAAAACATCAGCATTTTTGCATACATTTGAATTGTTTTTGCGCATTTCGCAGGAAATGGTTTTATTGTTGCTTCCAAAGGCACTTGTGGTTTTACTAGAAAGTATCGTCGGTCGACAAGCAAACTCACAATTAGCAAATGAAACTAATCTAAAATACTTGAAATAAAGCTCTTATGTCAGTTCTGGTTCAATACTGACATACGACGTTGTTAAGGGTTAGTGACAGTTTTTATACTGGGTGTTGCTACTTGCTTGTTAACCGCCGACGACATGTAGGCCAAATAACGTAGGTACCCAAAGGCATACGTTTTGTTTAAAATACAATTTTCGGTGTCGTAAATGTCGTAATGTAATGCAGGCAGTTTTCACGAAACAGTAATTTATTTCATGAGATACAGGTCCGCGAATCTGTATCCGTACTACATGACTTTCCTTTATTTGTCTCGTCTCGTATCTTCTTAGTGGTTCATTTTAATTTAAGAGATTTGGCCAAGTCTCAGTTCTTAGTAAAGTTTAATTTTGAAACATAGGTTTATGTTTTTACTAAAATAAATGAGGAACAAGCTATCCTATTCTACATCCTGTGTTTACTTCCCACTCTATGTAGTAAGTAGCTATGTAGTTTGTATTAAGGAGCTGTTTTCGTGGTCGGGGGATAAATTTGTAAACATTGGGGTATGAGGCACTGTTTGTTGGCACACGTGAAGACTCCCGCTTTAAGGGCGTCTGACCGCCCTTATGTTTGTGTATAGTGATGTGCCGTCGGGTAATTTCACACTTTCCGTAATTCTCATTGGAGAACTTTACCGTAAATTACCGAGAATTACGGTAACTTTCTCCCATAGTATTTTTTTTCTATGCAATTTGCATATGAATATTTTGTCTGCATCGTATTTTATACTTTATGTGGTACACTTAAGTATCATAATGCTATTTTACTAATGACAGGGTTTTATAGGTGATTTTGACGTTCAAGCAGGTAAAATAGGTACTCGTATAAACCCCTTACTTGACCCGTAAGCGGTAAGCGGCTTTACCAAAGGTTTTCTTATCGGTAGCTGAGTATTCAATTACCTAGGATTTAAAATAGGCAATTGTGATTATGAGCCTGTGATACCCTATTCTAAGAATTATCTGGGAATAGGGTGTAAATTTTATTCAATTATAATGCTGAATTCAGTCAGTTCATATTGAAGCGACGTGCTGTCAACACAACTGTTAGTGATATTTCAACAATGAGGCCAAGAGTAAAGTGCTAGAGTATTTTAGGCAAAGTACTGAAAATGATCCTGTTTCTGTTCAGGATCAGAAGCCGAAGAAATGCCGCAAATTAAGAATTAAAATTCCCATACAAATTTATGAAAATAAAAAAAAATCGTTTCTATTCCTATCCAATAATCCTATCCCAGTACCAATAATTTTAAAGAGACAACTTACTGCAAAAAAAAATTAAAGAAAACTGTTTTCCTACATTTACTATGGGTATTTAATTTTGATTGATATTACTGTTTATTCATGTTGCTAATAATGTTTTCATACAGTTTTGACTTGATGACTTCCAGCCTCCCGAACAAGCTGGATTCCGAAAAGGCTATAGTACCATAGACCACATACATACGCTGCGGCAAATTATACAGAAGACCGAGGAGTATAACTTGCCATTATGCTTAGCGTTTGTGGACTATGAGAAAGCTTTCGATTCGGTAGAAATATGGGCAATGCTTGAGTCTCTTCAGCGATGCCACATTGACTATTGGTACATCGAAGTGTTGAAGTGTTTGAATAGCAACGCCACAATGTTGGTCCGAGTACAGGAGCAGACTAAGAAGACAATTCCGTTGCAATGAGGCGTAAGGCAGGGCGATGTTATATCACCGAAACTGTTTACAGCCGCAATGTAAGATGCCTTTAAGCTCCTGGAATGGCAAGGACTTGGCATCAATGTGAACGGCGAAAACATCACTCACATTCGAAGTTGTTGACTCTTACATCTACCTAGGACAAGTAGTCCAATTAGGTAGGCCCAACTTCCAGAAAGAGGTCAACCGCCGAATCCAACTCGGTAGGGCAGCGTTCAGGAAACTACGCGATGTCTTTTCGTCCGACATACCTCAGTGCCTTAAGACGAAAGTCTACAATCAATGTGTGTTACCAGTTATGACCAGGGCTCGGAGTTGTCATCGCACGGTAAGACTAATAGCAAGCTATGGAGTCGACATTTGCCATAAATCTAAAATTTTATTCATACTCATACTCATTTATTAAATTTGTCTTTAAATGCTTTTATAGTGGTGGTGTATGATAAATAATAATTAATATTATATATAGCTGCATCCCGACTGATTTCATGTGTATAGTTAATCTCCGGGAAGGAGGTATGGTGGGATGTAGTTTTATATACCAACATATAGAGGGCGCTCTGGTGATTTCAGAAAAAATCTGACATTTGAGGATTTGCTTCCTGGTCAAAAAATGTTCGACGGCCCGGCCAAACGGTGAGACCTAGGTGGGAAGTGCTCGACCAAATGTCATAGGGAACTGCTGACAGTTTTTAAAGCCGCAAAAATTTTTGCAAAAAAAAAAAAAAAATTTTGCACCCAAATTTCAAAATGGTCCTTCGAGCCTGATTTTTTGGTGGGAGGACCACTGAGGGTCCTAGATTAGAAAAAAAGTTTTTTTGTGATTCTCGAATCCAAGATGGCCGCCGTAGGGCCCGTCAAAATTTGTATGGGAACTCTTAAACGGGGGGAGATAGGTGGAGGGTGCTCGACCAAATGTCATAGAGGACCCCGAGAGCTGTCAGGTGGGCAAAAAATTTTTGCAAAAAAAATTTTTTTTTTTTTTCGAAAAAATTTTTTTCATCCGATCAAGCTGGAAATCGCTGTGCGTGACTTTTGGGCTCTCCAGATTCCGAAAAAATTTTTTTCAGATTTTTTGCACAAAAAAAATTTTGTATTGATTTTTCGAAATAATGGTCCGATCGCGCTGAAATTTGGCATGCGGGCATAATTTGGGCCCAGGAATAATAATCTGAAAAAAAATTTGGAAAAAAATCCAAGATGGCGGCGACCCCGAACAAAAAGTCAAAATCCCAAGTAAGTTAAGCGAGCCCGAAGGGCGAGCTTCAGGCCGGGAGGCCGAAGGCCGACCCCGCGGAGGGCAGAAGGCCCGGAGCTTCACTCCCGGGGCCCATGAGGGTCCCGAACCCCAGTAATTTTGGGCGAGGCCGAAGGCCTCGCTGCAGGAGGGCCGGAACATTACCAGAACCAATATAAATCTATGTTAAGCGAGCCCGAAGGGCGAGCTTCAGGGTGGGAGGCCGAAGGCCGACCTCGCGGAGGGCCGAAGGCCCGGAGCTTCGACCCGAGTGCCCAAGCAAGTCACCCCCAAGTAATTTAAAGCGAGGCCGAAGGCCGAGCTTCGAGCAAATCGAGCTACCAAGCGTTCAACAACCCCAGTATCTTAATAAGCCGAGCCTGAGGGCCGAAGGCCCGATGGCGAGGCGCCAAGCCCGCGAAGGCCGAAGGCCGAGCTCCGCGTAGGGCCGAAGGCCCGGAGCGTCACGATCGAGGTGCTCTCCGCGCGAGCCCGAGGGCCGAAGGCCCGACGGGCGAGCCCACGCGGTGAAACTGCCCTTCCTAACTGTCTTAATAAGCGAACCGGAGGGCCGCAGGCCCGACGGTTTGCTTCGAACCCCAGCGAAGGCCGCAGGCCGAGCTCCGCGTAGGGCCGAAGGCCCGGAGCGTCCCGTAGAGGCGCGATAGCCTGCGAGGCCGGAGGCCGAGCTGCGAGAAAACAAAGCTTTTCTACGTATAATAAAATCTGTGTAACTATATAAGCTGAGCCGGAGGGCCGAAGGCCCGAAGGCGAAGCTTCGTAGCCGCGAAGGCCGAAGGCCGAGCTGCTTGAGTCCAGAACTCCCATGCTACTCAATGAAAAAGTGTAACATGAAAACGAATCGGAGGGCCGCAGGCCCGACGATTCGTTTCGACAATCTGCGAAGGCCGAAGGCCGAGCTCCGCGTAGGGCCGAAGGCCCGAAGCGTCCAACACAGGCGTGCCAGCTCGCGAGGCCGAAGGCCGAGCTGCCAGAGTCCCACGCACCCATGCTACTCAATGAAAAAGTGTAACATGAAAACGAATCGGAGGGCCGTAGGCCCGACGATTCGTTTCGACAACCTGCGAAGGCCGAAGGCCGAGCTCCGCGTAGGGCCGAAGGCCCGAAGCGTCCAACACAGGGGAGCCAGCTCGCGAGGCCGAAGGCCGAGCTGCTTGAGTCCAGAACTCCCATGCTACTCAATGAAAAAGTGTAACATGAAAACGAATCGGAGGGCCGCAGGCCCGACGATTCGTTTCGACAATCTGCGAAGGCCGAAGGCCGAGCTCCGCGTAGGGCCGAAGGCCCGAAGCGTCCAACACAGGCGCGCCAGCTCGCGAGGCCGAAGGCCGAGCTGCAGGAGTCCAACGCATCCATGCTACTCAATGAAAAAGTGTAACATGAAAACGAATCGGAGGGCCGCAGGCCCGACGATTCGTTCCGACAATCTGCGAAGGCCGAAGGCCGAGCTCCGCGTAGGGCCGAAGGCCCGAAGCGTCCCTCAGAGGCCTGACAGCTCGCGAGGCCGAAGGCCGAGCTGCAGGAGTCCAGCTCAAAAGCCCAAAAACTGCGATAAAAGTAGAAAATAATACAAAAACAATAATAAAAAAATTAAAGAAAATAAAAAATAAATCTCGAGTCCTCCACTCCTCCAGTCGACAAAAAGAGAGGCCCGCGAGGCCCTGGGGCCTCGCGCACAGAGCAAAAAACTAGTTAATATTATTATAGCTGCATCCCGACTGATTTCTGACATATCGAATTGATCTCCCGGAAGGAGTATCGGTGGGGTTTAGTGTTGCATACCACCGTGTAGAGGGCGGTCCCCAGGCCCCGGGAAAAATCTGACATTTGAGGATTTGCTTCCTGGTCAAAAAATGTTCGACGGCCTGGCTAAACGGTGAGACCTAGGTGGGGTGTGCTCGACCAAATGTCATAGGGAACTGCTGACAGTTTTTGAAGCCACAAAAATTTTTTCGAAAAAAAAAAAAAAAATTTTGCACCAAATTTTCAAAATGGTCCTTCGAGCCTGATTTTTTTTGTGGTAGAATCTCTCAGGGTCCTAGATTAAAGAAAAAGTGTTTTTGTGATTCTTGGATCCAAGATGGCCGCCGTAGGGCCCGTCAAAGTTTGTATGGGAACTCTTAAACGGGGGTAGATAGGTGGGGGGTGCTCGACCAAATGTCATAGAGGACCCTGAGAGCTGTCAGGTGGGCAAAAAATTTTTGCAAAAAAAATTTTTTTTTTTTTTTAGAAAAATTTTTTTTCTTCCGATCGAGCTGGAAATCGCTGTGCGTGACTTTTGGGCTCTCCAAATTCCGAAAAAAATTTTTTCAGATTTTTTGCACAAAAAAAATTTTGTATGGATTTTTCGAAATAATGGTCCGATCGCGCTGAAATTTGGCATACGGGCATTATTTGGGCCCAGGAATAATAATCTGAAAAAAAATTTGGAAAAAAATCCAAGATGGCGGCGACCCCGAACAAAAAGTCAAAATCCCAAGTAAGTTAAGCGAGCCCGAAGGGCGAGCTTCAGGCCGGGAGGCCGAAGGCCGACCCCGCGGAGGGCCGAAGGCCCGGAGCTTCACTCCCGGGGCCCATGAGGGTCCCGAACCCCAGTAATTTTGGGCGAGGCCGAAGGCCTCGCTGCAGGAGGGCCGGAACATTACCAGAACCAATATAAATCTATGTTAAGCGAGCCCGAAGGGCGAGCTTCAGGGTGGGAGGCCGAAGGCCGACCTAGCGGAGGGCCGAAGGCCCGGAGCTTCGACCCGAGTGCCCAAGCGCGTCACCCCCAAGTAATTTAAAGCGAGGCCGAAGGCCGAGCTTCGAGCAAATCGAGCTACCAAGCGTTCAACAACCCCAGTATCTTAATAAGCCGAGCCTGAGGGCCGAAGGCCCGATGGCGAGGCGTCAAGCTCGCGAAGGCCGAAGGCCGAGCTCCGCGTAGGGCCGAAGGCCCGGAGCGTCACGATCGAGGTGCTCTCCGCGCGAGCCCGAGGGCCGAAGGCCCGACGGGCGAGCCCACGCGGTGAAACTGCCCTTCCTAACTGTCTTAATAAGCGAACCGGAGGGCCGCAGGCCCGACGGTTCGCTTCGAACCCCAGCGAAGGCCGCAGGCCGAGCTCCGCGTAGGGCCGAAGGCCCGGAGCGTCCCGTAGAGGCGCGATAGCCTGCGAGGCCGGAGGCCGAGCTGCGAGAAAACAAAGCTTTTCTACGTATAATAAAATCTGTGTAACTATATAAGCTGAGCCGGAGGGCCGAAGGCCCGAAGGCGAAGCTTCGTAGCCACGAAGGCCGAAGGCCGAGCTCCGCGTAGGGCCGAAGGCCCGAAGCGTCCAATACAGGCGAGCCAGCTCGCGAGGCCGAAGGCCGAGCTGCTTGAGTCCAGAACTCCCATGCTACTCAATGAAAAAGTGTAACATGAAAACGAATCGGAGGGCCGCAGGCCCGACGATTCGTTTCGACAATCTGCGAAGGCCGAAGGCCGAGCTCCGCGTAGGGCCGAAGGCCCGAAGCGTCCAACACAGGCGCGCCAGCTCGCGAGGCCGAAGGCCGAGCTGCCAGAGTCCAACGCACCCATGCTACTCAATGAAAAAGTGTAACATGAAAACGAATCGGAGGGCCGTAGGCCCGACGATTCGTTTCGACAACCTGCGAAGGCCGAAGGCCGAGCTCCGCGTAGGGCCGAAGGCCCGAAGCGTCCAACACAGGCGAGCCAGCTCGCGAGGCCGAAGGCCGAGCTGCTTGAGTCCAGAACTCCCATGCTACTCAATGAAAAAGTGTAACATGAAAACGAATCGGAGGGCCGCAGGCCCGACGATTCGTTTCGACAATCTGCGAAGGCCGAAGGCCGAGCTCCGCGTAGGGCCGAAGGCCCGAAGCGTCCAACACAGGCGCGCCAGCTCGCGAGGCCGAAGGCCGAGCTGCAGGAGTCCAACGCATCCATGCTACTCAATGAAAAAGTGTAACATGAAAACGAATCGGAGGGCCGCAGGCCCGACGATTCGTTTCGACAATCTGCGAAGGCCGAAGGCCGAGCTCCGCGTAGGGCCGAAGGCCCGAAGCGTCCAACACAGGCGCGCCAGCTCGCGAGGCCGAAGGCCGAGCTGCAGGAGTCCAACGCATCCATGCTACTCAATGAAAAAGTGTAACATGAAAACGAATCGGAGGGCCGCAGGCCCGACGATTCGTTTCGACAATCTGCGAAGGCCGAAGGCCGAGCTCCGCGTAGGGCCGAAGGCCCGAAGCGTCCCTCAGAGGCGTGACAGCTCGCGAGGCCGAAGGCCGAGCTGCAGGAGTCCAGCTCACAAGCCCTATTACTGCGACAAAAGTAAAAATTAATACAAAAACAATAGGTAATAAAAAAATAAAAGAAAATAAAAAATAAATCTCGAGTCCTCCACCCCTCCAGTCGACAAAAAGAGAGGCCCGCGAGGCCCTTGGGCCTCGCGCACAGAGCAAAAAACTAGTTAATTTAATATTATTATAGCTGCATTACCACTCATTTCTGAATGACATGATTGTTCTCCCAGAAGGAGTTACGGTAGGGGTTAGTGTTATATACCGTCGTATAGAGGGCGCGCCGGTGACCTAGGGAAAAATCTGACATTTCAGGATTTGCTCCCTGGTCGAAAAATGTTCGACGGCCTGGCTAAACGGTGAGACCTAGGTGGGGGGTGCTCGACCAAATGTCATAGGGAACTGCCGACAGTTTTTGAAGCCGCAAAAATTTTTGCGAAAAAAAAAAAAAATTTTGCACCAAATTTTCAAAATAGTCCTTCGAGCCGGATTTTTTTGTGGTAGAATCTCTGAGGGACCTCGATTAAAGAAAAAGTGTTTTTGAGATTCTCGGATCCAAGATGGCCGCCGTAGGGCCTGTCAAAGTTTGTATGGGAACTCTTAAACGGGGGGAGATAGGTGGGGGGTGCCCGACCAAATGTCATAGAGGACTCCTAGAGCTGTCAGGTGGGCAAAAAATTTTTGCAAAAAAAATTTTTTTTTTTTTTTCGAAATTTTTTTTTTATTTGATCGAGTTGGAAATCGCTGTGCGTGACTTTTGGGCTCTCCAGATTCCGAAAAAAATTTTTTCGGATTTCTTGCACAAAAAAAATTTTGTATGGATTTTTCGAAATAATGGTCCGATCGCGCTGAAATTTGGCATGCGGGCATGATTTGGGCCCAGGAGTGATAATCTGAAAAAAAATTTTGAAAAAAATCCAAGATGGCGGCGACCCCGAACAAAAAGTCAAAATCCCAAGTAAGTTAAGCGAGCCCGAAGGGCGAGCTTCAGGCCGGGAGGCCGAAGGCCGACCCCGCGGAGGGCCGAAGGCCCGGAGCTTCACTCCCGGGGCCCAAGAGGGTCCCCAACCCCAGTAATTTTGGGCGAGGCCGAAGGCCTCGCTGCAGGAGGGCCGGAACATTACCAGAACCAATATAAATCTAAGTTAAGCGAGCCCGAAGGGCGAGCTTCAGGGTGGGAGGCCGAAGGCCGACCCGAGTGCCCAAGCGCGTCTCCTCCAAGTAATTTAAAGCGAGGCCGAAGGCCGAGCTCCGAGCAAATCGAGCTACCAAGCGTTCAACAACCCCAGTGTCTTAATAAGCCGAGCCTGAGGGCCGAAGGCCCGATGGCGAGGCGTCAAGCCCGCGAAGGCCGAAGGCCGAGCTCCGCGTAGGGCCGAAGGCCCGGAGCGTCACGATCGAGGTGCTCTACGCGCGAGCCCGAGGGCCGAAGGCCCGACGGGCGAGCCCACGCGGTGAAACTGCCCTTCCTAACTGTCTTAATAAGCGAACCGGAGGGCCGCAGGCCCGACGGTTCGCATCAAAAGCCCAGCGAAGGCCGCAGGCCGAGCTCCGCGTAGGGCCGAAGGCCCGGAGCGTCCCATAGAGGCGCGGTAGCCTGCGAGGCCGGAGGCCGAGCTGCGAGAAAACAAAGCTTTTCTACTTATAATAAAATTTGTGTAACTATTTAAGCTGAGCCTGAGGGCCGAAGGCCCGAAGGCGAAGCTTCGTACCCGCGAAGGCCGAAGGCCGAGCTCCGCGTAGGGCCGAAGGCCCGAAGCGTCCAACATAGGCGAGCTAGCTCGCGAGGCCGAAGGCCGAGCTGCTTGAGTCCAGAACTCCTATGCTACTCAATGAAAAAGTATAACTTGAAAACGAATCGGAGGGCCGCAGGCCCGACGATTCGTTTCGACAACCTGCGAAGGCCAAAGGCCGAGCTCCGCGTAGGGCCGAAGGCCCGAAGCGTCCAACACAGGCGCGCCAGCTCGCGAGGCCGAAGGCCGAGCTGCATGAGTCCAGAACCCCTATGCTACTCAATGAAAAAGTGTAACATGAAAACGAATCGGAGGGCCGCAGGCCCGACGATTCGTTTCGACAACCTGCGAAGGCCGAAGGCCGAGCTCCGCGTAGGGCCGAAGGCCCGAAGCGTCCCTCAGAGGCCTGACAGCTCGCGAGGCCGAAGGCCGAGCTGCAAGAGTCCAGCTCACAAGCCCTATTACTGCGACAAAAGTAAAAAATAATACAAAAACAATAATAAAAAAATAAAAGAAAATAAAAAATAAATCTCGAGTCCTCCACTCGTCCAGTCGACAAAAAGAGAGGCCCGCGAGGCCCTTGGGCCTCGCGCACAGAGCAAAAAACTAGTTAATAATATATATAGCTGCATCCCGACTCATTTCTGATTGATACGATTGTTCTCCCAGAAGGAGGTATGGTGGGGTATAGTGTTATATACGGTTGCATAGAGGGCGCTCTGGTGACCCCGGGAAAAATCTGACATTTCAGGATTTGCTCCCTGGTCAAAAAATGTTCGACGGCCTGGCTCAACGGTGAAAGTTAGACGGGGGGTGCTCGACCAAATGTCATAGGGAACTGCCGACAGTTTTTGAAGCCGCAAAAATTTTTGCAAAAAAAAAAAAAAAAATTTGCACCAAATTTTCAAAATGGTCCTTCGAGCCGGATTTTTTTGTGGTAGAATCTCCGAGGGTCCTAGATTAAAGAAAAAGTGTTTTTGTGATTCTCGGATCCAAGATGGCCGCCGTAGGGCCCGTCAAAGTTTGTATGGGAACTCTTAAACGGGGGGAGATAGGTGGGGGGTGCTCGACCAAATGTCATAGAGGACCCCGAGAGCTGTCAGGTGGGCAAAAAATTTTTGCAAAAAAAATTTTTTTTTTTTTTCGAAATTTTTTTTTTCATCTGATCGAGCTGGAAATCGCTGTGCGTGACTTTTGGGCTCTCCAGATTCCGAAAAAATTTTTTTTAGATTTTTTGCACAAAAAAAATTTTGTATGGATTTTTCGAAATAATGGTCCGATCGCGCTGAAATTTGGCATGCGGGCATTATTTGGGCCCAGGAATAATAATCCGAAAAAAAATTTTGAAAAAAATCCAAGATGGCGGCGACCCCGAACAAAAAGTCAAAATCCCAAGTAAGTTAAGCGAGCCCGAAGGGCGAGCTTCAGGCCGGGAGGCCGAAGGCCGACCCCGCGGAGGGCCGAAGGCCCGGAGCTTCAATCCCGGGGCCCATGGGGGTCCCGAATCCCAGTAATTTTAGGCGAGGCCGAAGGCCTCGCTGCAGGAGGGCCGGAACATTACCAGAACCAATATAAATCTATGTTAAGCGAGCCCGAAGGGCGAGCTTCAGGGTGGGAGGCCGAAGGCCGACCTCGCGGAGGGCCGAAGGCCCGGAGCTTCACCCCGAGGGCCCAAGCGCGTCACCTCCAAGTAATTTAAAGCGAGGCCGAAGGCCGAGCTCCGAGCAAATCGAGCTACCAAGCGTTCAACAACCCCAGTATCTTAATAAGCCGAGCCTGAGGGCCGAAGGCCCGATGGCGAGGCGTCAAGCCCGCGAAGGCCGAAGGCCGAGCTCCGCGTAGGGCCGAAGGCCCGGAGCGTCACGATCGAGGTGCTCTGCGCGCGAGCCCGAGGGCCGAAGGCCCGACGGGCGAGCCCACGCGGTGAAACTGCCCTTCCTAACTGTCTTAATAAGCGAACCGGAGGGCCGCAGGCCCGACGGTTCGCTTCGAACCCCAGCGAAGGCCGCAGGCCGAGCTCCGCGTAGGGCCGAAGGCCCGGAGCGTCCCATAGAGGCGCGATAGCCTGCGAGGCCGGAGGCCGAGCTGCGAGAAAACAAAGCTTTTCTACGTATAATAAAATCTGTGTAACTACATAAGTAAGCGAAGGCCGAAGGCCGAGCTCCGCGTAGGGCCGAAGGCCCGAAGCGTCCAACACAGGCGCGTCAGCTCGCGAGGCCGAAGGCCGAGCTGCAGGAGTCCAACGCATCCATGCTACTCAATGAAAAAGTGTAACATGAAAACGAATCGGAGGGCCGCATGCCCGACCCTGCGAAGGCCGCAGGCCGAGTTCCGCGTAGGGCCGAAGGCCCGGAGCGTCCCATAGAGGCGCGGCAGCCTGCGAGGCCGGAGGCCGAGCTGCGAGAAAATAGAGCTTTTCTACATATAATAAAACCTGTGTAACTATTTAAGCTGAGCCTGAGGGCCGAAGGCCCGAAGGCGAAGCTTCGCAGCAGCGAAGGCCGAAGGCCGAGCTCCGCGTAGGGCCGAAGGCCCGAAGCGTCCAATACAGGCGAGCCAGCTCGCGAGGCCGAAGGCCGAGCTGCTTGAGTCCAGAACTCCCATGCTACTCAATTAAAAAGTGTAACATGAAAACGAATCGGAGGGCCGCAGGCCCGACGATTCGTTTCGACAATCTGCGAAGGCCGAAGGCCGAGCTCCGCGTAGGGCCGAAGGCCCGAAGCGTCCAACACAGGCGTGCCAGCTCGCGAGGCCGAAGGCCGAGCTGCCAGAGTCCAGTGCTCCCATGCTACGTAATGAAAAAGTGTAACATGAAAACGAATCGGAGGGCCGCAGGCCCGACGATTCGTTTCGACAATCTGCGAAGGCCGAAGGCCGAGCTCCGCGTAGGGCCGAAGGCCCGAAGCGTCCCTCAGAGGCCTGACAGCTCGCGAGGCCGAAGGCCGAGCTGCAGGAGTCCAGCTCTTAAGCCCAAAAACTGCAACATAATTAAAAAATAATACAAAAACAATAATAAATAAATAAAAGAAAATAAAAAATAAATCTCGAGTCCTCCACTCATCCAGTCGACAAAAAGAGAGGCCCGCGAGGCCCTTGGGCCTCGCGCACAGAGCAAAAAACTAGTTAATAATATATATAGCTGCATTACCACTCATTTCTGAATGACATGATTGTTCTCCCAGAAGGAGTATTGGTGGGGAATAGTGTTATATACGGTTGCATAGAGGGCGCTCTTGTGACCTAGGGAAAAATCTGACATTTCAGGATTTGCTCCCTGGTCGAAAAATGTTCGACGGCCTGGCTCAACGGTGAAAGTTAGACGGGGGGTGCTCGACCAAATGTCATAGGGAACTGCTGACAGTTTTTGAAGCCACAAAAATTTTTGCCGAAAAAAAAAAAAAAAATTTGCACCAAATTTTCAAAATGGTCCTTCGAGCCGGATTTTTTTGTGGGAGAATCTCTGAGGGTCCTAGATTAAAGAAAAAGTGTTTTTGTGATTCTCGGATCCAAGATGGCCGCCGTAGGGCCCGTCAAAGTTTGTATGGGAACTCTTAAACGGGGGGAGATAGGTGGGGGGTGCTCGACCAAATGTCATAGAGGACCCCGAGAGCTGTCAGGTGGGCAAAAAATTTTTGCAAAAAAAATTTTTTTTTTTTTTCGAAAAAATTTTTTTCATTCGATCGAGCTGGAAATCGCTGTGCGTGACTTTTGGGCTCTCCAGATTCCGAAAAAATTTTTTTCAGATTTTTTGCACAAAAAAAATTTTGTATGGATTTTTCGAAATAATGGTCCGATCGCACTGAAATTTGGCATGCGGGCATTATTTGGGCCCAGGAGTAATAATCTGAAAAAAAAATTGGAAAAAAATCCAAGATGGCGGCGCCCCCGAACAAAAAGCCAAAATCCCAAGTAAGTTAAGCGAGCCCGAAGGGCGAGCTTCAGGCCGGGAGGCCGAAGGCCGACCCCGCGGAGGGCCGAAGGCCCGGAGCTTCACTCCCGGGTAGTGATGTGCCGTCGGGTAATTTCACACTTTCCGTAATTCTCATTGGAGAACTTTACCGTAAATTACCGAGAATTACGGTAACTTTCTCCCATAGTATTTTTTTTTCTATGCAATTTGCATATGAATATTTTGTCTGCATCGTATTTTATATTACTTTATGTGGTACATTTAAGTATCATAATGCTATTTTACTAATTACAGGGTTTTATAGGTGATTTTGACGTTCAAGCAGGTAAAATAGGTACTCGTATAAACCCCTTACTTGACCCGTAAGCGGTAAGCGGCTTTACCAAAGGTTTTCTTATCGGTAGCTGAGTATTCAATTACCTAGGATTTAAAATAGGCAATTGTGATTATGAGCCTGTGATACCCTTTTCTAAGAATTATCTGGGAATAGGGTGTAAATTTTATTTAATTATAATGCTAAATTCAGTCAGTTCATATTGAAGCGATGTGCTGTCAACACAACTGTTAGTGATATTTCAACAATGAGGCCAAGAGTAAAGTGCTAGAGTATTTTAGCAAAAGTACTGAAAATGATCCTGTTTCTGTTCAGGATCAGAAGCCGAAGAAATGCCGCAAATTAAGAATTAAAATTCCCATACAAATTTATGAAAATAAAAAAAATCGTTTCTATTCCTATCCAATAATCCTATCCTAGTACCAATAATTTTAAAGAGACAACTTACTGCAAAAAAAATTAAGGAAAACTGTTTTCCTACATTTACTATGGGAAAAAAGTGAAATTTAATTTTGATTGATATTACTGTTTATTCATGTTGCTAATAATGTTTTCATACAGTTTTGACTTGATGACTTCCAGCCTCCCGAACAAGCTGGATTCCGAAAAGGCCAGTATAGTACCATAGGCCAAATATAGTACCATAGACCACATACATACGCTGCGGCAAATTATACAGAAGACCGAGGAGTATAACTTGCCATTATGCTTAGCGTTTGTGGACTATGAGAAAGCTTTCGATTCGGTAGAAATATGGGCAGTGCTTGAGTCTCTTCAGCGATGCCACATTGACTATTGGTACATCGAAGTGTTGAAGTGATTGAATAGCAACGCCACAATGTTGGTCCGAGTACAGGAGCAGACTACGAAGACAATTCCGTTGCAAAGAGGCGTAAGGCAGGGCGATGTTATATCTCCGAAACTGTTTACTGCCGCAATGTAAGATGCCTTTAAGCTCCTGGAATGGCAAGGACTTGGCATCAATGTGAACTGCGAAAACATCACTCACATTCGAAGTTGTTGACTCTTACATCTACCTAGGACAAGTAGTCCAATTAGGTAGGCCCAACTTCCAGAAAGAGGTCAACCGCCGAATCCAACTCGGTTGGGCAGCGTTCAGGAAACTACGCGATGTCTTTTCGTCCGACATACCTCAGTGCCTTAAGACGAAAGTCTACAATCAATGTGTGTTACCAGTTATGACTTACGGCGCCGAAACGTGGTCCTTCACCATCGGCCTCATCTCTAAACTCAAAGTCGCTATGGAGAGGGCTATGCTCGGAGTTTCTCTGCATGATCGAATCAGAAATGAGGAGATCTGTAGGCGAACTAAAGTTACTGACTGACATAGCCCTCCGAATTAGCAAGCTGAAGTGGCAATGGGCAGGCCACAACAGGCACCCAGAGCGAAAAGTGCTCGAGTGGAGACCACGGCCAGGCAAACGCAGCGTAGGACGTCCACCCACAATATGGACAGACGACTTTACCGTATGCAGGTCGCATCTAACCGGTACATGTGGAGGTCCAGAGGGGAGGCTTATGTTCAGCAGTGGACGTCTTATGGCCAAGATGATGATGATGATACAGTTTTATTGTCATTTAGCATGGGAGGAAAAAATTGCGTGACAGACATTATAATTAAAGCTTCCCTTATTTTCCGTAGTAAATGTATAAAAACCATTTAATTATAACGTTTTTTTATTGTCCTTGTTATTTTTTTATGTAACTAATTATTTAAGAAACTTGCAAGATATAATTTCACGGTAAGTATTCTGTTTCTTAATGATTTCGTGGAATTTAATTATTTTATTCATACGAAAAACGCTGTTTTTAATTTTATTTTATGTATACATATACCGCAAGCATTATTATGAACCATTATTGCCCATTTTATCAAAATGTTTAATTTATATAACAAAAAAATACCATTTTGCGTTGTAAAAATTCATTGGAGAAAGTTCGCGGAGAACGTTCTCCGTAATTTACGCCGGTAATTTACCGTAATTTTGGTAATAAACTAGTTCCACTAGTCACATGTTTATGTAATTTTCAGGTCAGATTATTATTACTAAATTAAGTACTATTCTGGAAAAAAAATATGAAACAAGTAATAACTTAAAACACTTTCTCCATAATTACCCGCCCGGAGAACTTTACCGAGAAAGTTACCCGATAGTTCTCTTTGTTCTCGTAATTTACGGTAACGGCACATCACTATTTGTGTAACTTTATACTGCGACCTTTCCTTGGGTTTGCCAAGTTCAATTAAATTAGCTAAAGTACTTTTTCGGAAACTACATATGTATTGATATTGTACGTTTATTGTGTACAAACAGTCGTTCTAGGACAAAAACAGCGTATTCGTTTAGAGAGGTTAACTCTCAGGGTTGCATGTTTAAAATGTCAAAATGAATAATGGAAAGTTTGGTTTCGCAAACAATAGTCTAACCAATTTTATTTCGGCGACCGAGATAATACCTACAGTTAGATTTCACGTGTTTTGTAAACTAACTTTCTCTATGACATTCCCAGGCACACAAAGGTTTGTGCCTAATGGAAAACTGCTTCTAAACTTCTGACTTTCTGTGTGATATTTCTAGTTAGACTCAAAAATCTTGGGATTTGTTTGATAGAGAAGAAAAAGGAGGGGAAGGTCTTGAGATTTATTTATTTCTTACGTTCACAACATGACAATTCCAGGCGGATCCGGCAATCGAACGTGAAGTAAACACAAAGTTCTGCGAAAGCGAATTAATAGGGGGAAAGTCTCCAAGGATTTGCGTGTTCGCTCTCTTTACGTGCACTGCACAGCACTTTAAAATATTATAGCGATTTGTTTACTCCAATTTCTAATGCCTGTTTCTAATTCCGAGGTACAAAATACTTTGCAGTTTTGTCTATTTCGTCAATTCATTCCTTAAATAGTTTGTGTCTATTTTTTTTTGTTTGAAGAGATACGGTACGATACGATATATTTAGATCCAATTTATATTGTGCTTATAATCCGTTGAAATTCTTGGCACCACAAGTTCCCAAGATTAAACGGGCCTCTGAGAATCAACAAAGATTAGCTGCACCAGATAAACCATATGTAATTAACCAATTTACTCTAATGCGCTAAGTCAATAAACGGTCAATAGGCAGTCAGTGGCGAAATTGCAAATAGAGCATTGCAGTTTAAATTGCATGATTGCTCTTTCTTGATATGGATTTATGGTCTATCTCAATAGAGCCAACGAAGATGGCATGAATAACAAGATTGGAAAATATAAGTGCTCTTCTGCTTATTTGTGATCTTACAATATTTTGTTGATATTAGTCAGTCTGGAAGCATGAATCCAACATAATCCTATTACATTCATAGTTATTTTATCAAAAATCAATCTCTGTACATCGTCCTCCAGTCAACGATAAGCTTTTACATTTCAATTCAGGCATTAGCTATGTCGATGAAACCTTACACGCGATGATCGATGTGGGTACTGTCACGTGCCAGGTAGACCAGGTATAGTATATAAGCAGGCTTACAGGTCATTGAATTCCAGCGTTAGTATTCGCCTTGTGCCTGCAGGCAATTTTAAACTTTTTAACTATGTGGGTCACGTGCCGCGCCATTCCAACCCCTCCCTTGTTCTATTTTGTCCACGCTACACGCATTAACTGTTCTCGAATAGATGCATGTTTTGTATATACGGCTTTTGAATTGATACGTGCTCAGAGTGCAGAGAGTGATATGAAATCATTTGCAGAGTGCTCGGTCTTGCGTCAGGATAAAATAAAATGGCTGACGTCAGTACATTATATTAATCAAGATAAGTTGTTTATTATCACGGTGGAGTCAGGTAACTAACGCACGGCGCCATGTGTGTGCTCTGAAACTAATTAATTCCACATGGGAGCATGTAACTATTTTAAACGACGCACCGTTTTTTCGTCTAGTATGTTCTGTATCTTTTAATTGTCCATTTCTCCCTTTGACCTTTCAATTTGGTTCGATGATGTGGGTCCTTTTATTACGTTTGAATGATCGCCTCGTTTATTGATGTCCAATGTTCGGTTTGTCTGTTGAACTAGATATTCTCATTTCAGAATCAATTTGGAACCGTCTCGGGCCACATGTCGCAAATCGGTTACATAACCTATTGTCTTTAGGATTATTGTTATGCCCAAATCAGAAAATCGCTCTTAATTTAGCACGCTCTATAAACCCTGATTCTTGCTTTGTTAATATAATATTATTACATAATACTGCTGATTCGGAATAACTATCTAGGAAGTGTAAGATGATGTAATTTCATCGGGTCAAAACGTTGACCCGATGATTAACAATTTTCCGCTAATTCAGAAATTCCGAGGGCTGCTCTGCAGAATCGAAGTCGGTATGCCAAAACAATTGTGCATAAAGACAATTATGTTTGTAGAACTACTAAGACGAAATAATAAGAAACAACAAATTCTTTTTAAATCGGTTCATGGAGGAAACTTTAGAATAAGAATATTTGGGTTTTAGCAGAATAATTGTGATTCCCTGCTGGGAGTAGTTTGTTCATAAAATGGGATGTGTAGCGAGGGGACAGAAATTTGGTATGTGTAAATATGCTCTTCACAATCGTAACGTCTCGAATTCTTTTGAAACGTATATATATTTTTTACATGGCAACTTAATTTTTTTGTCTACAAAAACATCTTTAAATCTCCTAGATTCCGGAATGCAAAATACGATTAGCACAGTTATCTTTTAGAATATCTTAATTTAACTTTATCCATGTTTGTTTTGGTTATCCTAAGCCCCTATATTTTATCTGCCGTTTAGCGACTCCTAAAGGCGGACCATGTGTTCGCTATTTTCTTCACAAACGCCGAGGTATTTCGTGTCAGCGTGTTATTTATACGTGCGACTTAATCGCTGCCCATTACCGGTCCAACTCCTGTCGCATCCAAATGAGCCGAGCGACACGACAAATAACACGACGTGTGTACAAAAATTGCCATCAAATTTATTGAAACAGCTCAGAAATGTCTTCACACACACATACTTCTATTGTCAGGGCTCCTTTGAGCACGATCTGATAAAGATTATTTGGCTTTAACTATCCAACATAAATATCTGACTGCAACTTTTCTAGTTGTTAATATTTATTATTATTATTTACCTATTTCGATCAAGTTTTATAACACATACACTATGTAACGATTATATACATACGTCGCACTCTAGCGGGCAGTTTAGTGGCAACGTAAGGTTTACAAAAAAAATCTTAACTTACGAGTATTAAAATGTATTTAGTATTTGTAACAGTTTATTTGAATTCATTGAAAAGAAGCAAAACGTGTATTCGCTATAGCCAGCGTAGAAGAGGAAGTGAAGTTTATTCATACACAATTAAACATTTCTCCGAGATAAAAATAAAACCTAATTTTTTTTCAAAATTCGAATTTGCCAATGCAGTCTTCCTTTAATGTAATAAATAAGACTATGAACAAATTGTCAAAAGTACGCCTGCACCCTAAAGGAAAACAAGTATATCTGAAATTACAAAGTGTCTTAAAATCTAATCCCGGGAATCCACACTAAAAATGATAAATAGTCTAATTTAAAACGAAGAGGTTGAGACTACAAATAATGTTAACCAAAACACACTTCATTGGCCGTTGACCGCCGGCAATTTAGAAAAAATATTAATAATATATTCGCATAACATATCTACTTAAGTAAATTAAATATTTCACATACTAGTCAATTGTATTTTTATTTCAAATTGAATGAATACCAAAAAAATATAAGTTACTAACATACTACCTTAGTTTCTATGACATTTAGAATTGTACATTATAAATACTAGGTACCAAATACTAAGTACAAATACTTCTGCTTATTTGAAAATGAATTGATGTATTTGTGAACCTTATCTATCATTTTGACAAGCCACCAAAATGCCCGCTGGAGTGCGACGTATTATTATATACCTACACATACACGAGTAGACACAATCCCTTCCTCAAAACAAAGAATTTCTTATAATCGTATTCTTCCCCTTGTATATTAAATTCAAGATATTTGTATGCAATTTTATCTGTTTGTGCCATGTCCATTTTGCTTGCTAGGTACAAGGTTTCCAACCAGGCTTAAATATTTAAATCAGATCAACAGATCAAGTAAACATTGAAACTGTAACTAGTATGTAAATTACTCTTTATTAAGTGCATGGCCACTGGTTCAACCCACAGCCAGATAAGTTCAGCTATTTCGATCCAGTCTTATCTGCATGTAAGTGTTAGTCATGCAAGCGCTTGAACGAGAACACTTTATCTTTAGCCGATGGTCTAGACACGATAACAACCTAACTGCAATTAATCTTGGGGGATACGGCTTACTGCGCAGTTTGCTTGACGCAGGCTCCTTCTGATCTTTTTAGCGTTGCTTGAATTACGACTGACCTCGACCCTCGATTGTCAAATATAGACCCACGATCTCATCGGGTTACAGTTTTACAATTTGATCTCGTTTTGACAGTACTCGCAGCGCATCTCGCTGCCATTCACGAGCACGAGCGAGATACACTGCTGGCAAAATATAAATTAGATCAATCTTCGAAGTTAAAATATCGCTTCTGCATTTGAGCGCTCAATTCAAGAATCCAGTCTTACTGTGAGAGTCACAGTAAGACTGGATTCTTCATAATAAATGTGAATAGTCAGATATCATAACACCAATCTCCATTAGAAACGGGAATACCCCTACATCCAAGATGATAAAAATACACAGATAGTTTGAATTGAACCGTATCTTAGACTAGACTTGGCTACCGACTAGTGAAAGTACTATTGTTACATTATGTTCAGCAGGTCTGATGACACGGTGCACCGATGATACATTCACTTTTGATAACTGATATTGGTGAAAGGTTTACAGCGAAAGTATTAATATAACGAAAACGATGTAACTTCTTACTTGATCCTATCTGTGTATGATGTAATGTAACGAACGATATGAATAGTGAGTTCCAAATACTTTTAAAACTAAACCACAAGAAATTATTTTGTAGTTACTGCTGGTATAAAGCAAAGAAAATTCTGTTTGTTTTAGACAGTTGAGTGACATGACAGTTAAGCGATAGTTTGTATCGGGAATTTGAGGAACCACCGAACTGTAATGTTCCCGAATATTCTATTTCCTATTTACTTTACTACAATTTATCTAGACATCATCACTATCATCAGTCTATCTAAGTCTACTACTGGACGTGTCTCTCCTATTAACTATGCTGCATTAGGAGGTAAATGCCTATAATCGCCACGATGGGCAAGCGGATTGGAGATTGCAGTTGTGTCCACTATGATGATGCTGCTGCCCATCATCAATCTTCTGTCAACGAATGGTTGGTGACATTTCAATCCCTTTATTGACTCTTAGCTCTTAGTACACCCACGGGAAGAGTTGGAGTGCTAATCATAGTATTCTTATTGGCGCTACTACATGGTCATTATAAAAAATATTAAAATGGAATTAACTGTACAGTCAAGTTCATAAATATATACACAATTTAGCATCGATTTTACTAAAAAGTTAAGAGCAGTAGCCGTACCACGAGTAAAGCAGGCCATCGCGCTCGCTCCTATAAATCAGTGCTAGCGCGATAGAATGCTTGCAAAAAGTCATGATACGGCGACAGGAATTTAATAGCGCATTTCGATGTAAAAAGTACGTAGAAAGCAAAAACGAATTTTGCGCACGCAAAAACCCAAGAAAAACGCCCTTTTTGAGCAACTGTATCGCAAAATTATTAGCTAATCGCGTGACTTTGTGCTGCTGCATGCATGTGTTCTGGTGAGTGCATGCTTTGAGAATGCAGGTAAAGGGCAAACCATTAAATCATACAAGCCTACAAGGCTGTTTTTGTTCGTAAGTGAATTTATAATATTGGCTATATTTAGCTGATCGTAAGATGTAATAAGAACTGGCAAAATTGAAGGTAACCCTTCTCCTACGCTAGATGCAAAGCCAAATCACATGTAATTAATTGAAAGTGCTGACAAAACCAAGCCAATATATACGCATAAAATTTTATGTGACGAATGTTACAAACGGTTGTTCATATTGGGACTGAGGGAGTAACAGACTCTGAATATAATAGTCAGAATACTATCTTAGTACTGGTCATTGTCTATGGGGTTTTTTTGGCTTCCCTTGAGACGTCCTCCCTACAATCTGTAGGTACATTCGGTGGTGACTAGAGCAACACGACCAAAATTTTAAAAATGTTTTCACTGACCGTGGCACGGAAGCTAATCTTATCTAAATAGTACCCTTTGTGCCCTAACTATGAAGCATTACTAAGTACTTCATATAAACATAAAGCTTTATTTTGTGTTTTCCCTCCTTATGCGAAGGGTCTGAAGTAACTTCAGTATTTCTTATTTTACTACCGCTAAACCCCACAGCTTCACCCTAGCGCTTTTTTCCGATGGGGAATTCACGCACCTGCTACACTGAAAAAAGCCGTCTAGACCGGGCAATAATAAACGGCATAGGCGTCTAGGCTGCAAACGTGTTAAATCTATAGAACGACGTTCAATTCATTGTCAACTTTGTTGCATTCTCTAAACGGTCCTCGCCTGCATGGCTTAGGTGTTGGTCTTTTATTCTTATTCCCTAGCTTATTGAAAGCAGGCGAGCTTTTGAGTCGTATATTCTTTGTAAGAAACCTCACACTAGTAGAGTTACAGGAAGTTTCCATTATAATTAGTTTTCACTGCAGTTTATTTAAAACATGTGATATTTAGTAATTAGTTATTAACTCTTATCTAACCTGATAGGACTGGAAGTGACAAAAATACCTTAAATGGGAGTTAACTGGTTTCACTAGCTCATACTTGCTGATTGGGTATGAGCGATTGAGCCGTATCACACCGCGGTGATAACTACTTTACGGTAATCAATCTCATTCTCAGAGTGTATATAATCGTATTGTTTGCTATGAGGATTGATGATGATAGACGTATTAGCGTAGTTGAAGATCCGTCCAATAGGACAATTACCTACTTTTAGGTGCAATAGCACACTTACATGATGTCTTACACATGAGTTCAGATCGAAATAAACCGGTGCCCATTGCGATTTAGTCTCTTTAGCCGTGCTATGCTGTTTCGAGGCGACCGCTCGCCCACTAAGCTTGAATGACACCCCAGGTAGGTATTGTTTTATTCAGCTGTTAGCCTGTTACTGGGCAGTCCAGTCCCGAGCCTTTTCTGTAATGACATTGTTTGCACCTTATTTGTTTGCCAGTGCACAATCAACTCGTATTCTACTTGTTCGTTTTATTATCTGCCAATTCGCCTTGGTAAACGAATTTGTGAACGCGTAGGTTTACTTAAAGGTTTTTACACAATAAAAATGATGCGGGAAGAATTCCAAGAAGGTCTACTCGGATATGTATATCAGTATGTACACATGTTAGGTACCTATGATGAGCCATGTTTGTATTTTTAAAGGATATTGTTATCTAGCGGGTTTTACACCAGTTGACAGTTTAAAGTTCAATTTTATTTATGTAGGTTTATCGCTTGTATTACTGACAATATGCGCAATATAACATATGAACGTTTACTTTTAAAACGTAGTAAATTACTTCCGCAAACTATAGTTCCTCGTCGTAACTTTTTGGACTACCGTTTTTATTATGATATGAAATATAAAATGGTATTCTGCAGGTTGCAGTAGTGTTTGTTATTACTCTATTGTCTAGACTGGGGTCGGTGTCATGACTCGGGGGGGATAGGTAGCGGACCGCAAATTATGTTAGCAACGTACTCGGCAGTCTCGGCACCTATTCTGAAAGTGCGAACCAACTTTCTTCTTCCTTACCAGTGTATCTGCGGAGTGAGATTTCGAGATTAGCCACTAACAACTTATTTGTAGCTGTAATTGGTTGACGATCGTGTGACGAATCGGTGTAATATTGCTGGAGTTTGACTTGCCGAGATAGGTACTAATTCCTTCTCAAATTTTTGAATCCCCTGATTTAAAGTATCCATTACTTAGTTAAAATCATCACATCACAAGAAAAGTATTCTTAAAAAATGGAAAAAAGGGACATGTGATATTGATAACGTTTACAAGATGGATACGTACTGTAGATTGAGGATTTAGAAAAGTCTAATTGTTATTTTTAAGCTATCGTGCGAGTATGAAAATAATTCTATGTTCCTATAAAATACCGTCGTTTGCTTGTCCGATCGTTAGCCCATTGGATGTTCCTTTGGCTTAGACGTAGTGACAAACGTGACCGACGAGTGAGTGACAGATGTCACTCTCGCTTTGCTTTAATCAGCGGTTTTATGGTGTTATTTTTGTCAAATTATCAGTGGTTTAGTAGTCTAAGTGAATGCCGTAGTAATGAGAGTCATCTTGTTATCCTATCAGTTATATTACTGCTAAACTTATTCGTGGCTTATTGCGTTTACGATGTAAAGGAAGGTTACAGATCACGCAACGCAATGACAACCACAAAATGTTGCACAAACCGTTTGCAGCCGTAGTTAATGCGATTTTGGAAAGCTCTACAGTTATCCATTATCCATGGAATAACTACTGCCGCAATGAAAAAAAGTTGATAGTTCGTCGTTTGTGCGTATCACACAAGCCGTACACGTATAATATTAATGCGGCCCTACCGCTAAGTACTCACGAATTTCGAGAATGTCTCTGTCACTCTAATGAAGCCTTCGTGGGAGTGATGGCGACAAATCCTCGAAATTCGCAGTAGTAATTTCGAAGTTCGCAATAGTAGACCTGGTTTGTCTTGTCATGCCACCCGCTCTCGCTAGCTTATTGGAACAGCATTCTGGACGCTAGCAGCCAGACCGTGGTACGCATTGTTTACATTCCCGCGCTCTCGCTTAGTCGCTGTGAAGAACGAAGTGCCTTGTTAGTCCTGTTCTTTCCCACTTCACTTAGTCACAAATTGTAGGCTAGATATAGCATAGCTAATTATGTTTTTATCGTTTAAACAAACGCAATAAGAAATTTTGAAATTCTACTTAGGAACGTAGACAGACCCAAACGTGTTTGAGACAGTTTAGTGATGCAAACTGTCTCAAGTCGAAAGTGTTGAAACTAATGTAAGTCATGATAATGCAGTTTCTCTATTAAATTTATTTTTATTTATCTTTCATCTTTATTTAAACGTTCACGTAGGTACTACTGAAACTTGTTACCCTTAATTTACGAAAATTGACTCCCCTCTGGACCGAATTGCTTTAATTACCCTATGGCGCGTCGCGAGACGTTTTTGCGTGGTAACTATTAATTCAATTGCAGCTCCTCCCTTTGCAAATTAAAGGACTGTCTGCTAAATTAAAAGGCAACATTTTTGGAGTTATTGCTTGAATAATTGAAAGTTTCCAATTAACCAAAAATACTAAATAACAAACACTTATACTTATTACTTTAGTCAGCCACCAAAATCGATAGCCTTTTCAAATATCTAAAAAGTAAGACATAATATTATTAGAAGAATATAGGACTAGCAATATTAACATAATATTAGCAATATTAGCTGTATGTAACAATTCGTCGTATTAAAGGCAGAACGAACTATTTTCCTGAAATTGATTTTGCTAATTAGTAGGTATTTTATGCCAAAGACATAGAAAATTATTTGTTAAAACATGTTTTATGGAAATAGTTGATTCTGCCTCTGAACCGGCGATTTGGTGATTCCTGACAGAATGTGTTTGTTCGTGATTTTTAGTGTAATACAGATATGAAAAAATATCACTATATTTGAATTTTGCCCTGAGGTAACAACAACGAAAATGATTGTTAGTCTACTTGATATGTAAAACAATAAATTAACCCTAGTAATGTTTAAAAATTATAATTTATTAGACTATCGCAATTAAATGAAGCCATTTCATTTGTCGGATTTCCCTTTGGCAAATGACGTTAATTTGAACAATCGATTTGAAATGGTTACTTGGCAAATCATGTATAAATTTCCTGTTACTCTACGTAGCAGTAGCACCCGTTGTCGGTCGTTCCTTATCGTTATTTAAATTAGTAATAACTTCATTAATTACTTCTTCGACAATAGCCTCAGAAACTTTGAACTCGACAAAGTACCTACAATATGTGGTGGTTATCGTTTGAGCACAACTACTTCGTAGCGGTTGAATTCATATCTAATGCCTGTACATAATTAATAATAATATATGTAAATACCATGAATAATACCAAAATATTACTCATAATGAGTAAGCTGTGTACTTATTACGGCGTATCTATACCTATGACTATAATATGTCGTGTCTGTACTAAAGTTTGTTCACGAAATGTATCCACTGTTAGATACACAATAGTCCCATGTAGTTGTAACAGTCATGGGACTGTAAATTGATTCTTATGTGTTATGTTGAACAATCCAATATCCAAAAGCAATCGCTTAAAAGTAGTCAAAATCAAAATAACTTAAGATAATGCTTAATGCAAAAGTTCAGGCCCAAAAAGTGCGATTTTCCGAGACGATTTCAACACTGTTAGACTTGAAATAGAATAAAAATTGTAGCCACGAAAATCACAGTTTATTATAGTGTTGGTACCTATTGTAATTTAGTTAAGACCCATTGGGAAACTTAATGACCCAAAATGGTAAAATAAGAAGAAACACTACTTAAAAAATCAGATTTTTAAATAAAACGCCATCATTATAGAGAAATTGATTTAAATATCAACCACCAGCATCTGAGAAGAAAGGCAAAGAGCCCTTCGTTGCAATAACATCATACAAGGGTATGTTCTCATAAAAAAAGACTTATACAGCAATTTCTACTTTATTTCGTGAACAAGCCTTATCGCAATAAGTGGTGTGTGCTGCATTCCCAGCAAAGATCATTAACAGATGCACTAAACGCCTTGCATTGAGCACAGAACACCTCATTGTACATGCTGTCCTGTGGGGGCTATTGCTATAGAAATTCCTACAGAATTATGCATTCCTAATGAGCTATTTTCTAATAGCTTTTCGTGATCAATTTAGCGTACATTGAACTTCTTACTGTTTAATATGCACAACATTTCCTATTATTTACTTATCAAATGTTACAATCAGTAAAGCATGTATGTTACATAGACATAGTCGTAACATTTTACAATTCGCTTATAATTTAAGTTGATGCGGTTAAATTAAATAATACTACGATTAAACATACTTTCTTAATTTGATCATTA
>JALPQI010007245.1:0-43818 GCA_025490895.1 Thaumatotibia leucotreta | reverse complement strand
CATGTGGAATGGAAAGATTGTAAAGTCCATTCGTCATTAGTTGTCTTATCTAGTAAACAACTTTCTAACCTAAAAGTACACGATTTCTATTATAAACTGCCATTTTTGCCTAGGTATACCAAAATACCTGAGGCCGTATTTGTGCAGTCCGTCCGTAGTGATTAGTAAATTGCTTAATTTGTAATCAAGGAAACAGCAGTTTATAACAGAAAACGTGTACTTTTAGGTTAGAAAGTTTTTTACTAGATAAGACAACTAAGAATGAATGGACCGTACAATCCATGACTTGTCTGCTTTTATACATAAATACTGTAGGTAGCTAAGTAGGAATCCAGGTAGGCATTGTAGGTAGACATTGAGAAGATAAATGACTACCTACTATGATACCCTCATGACGGCAGTATCAGAATTGAAGAGCAAGGTTGATTGATTACATTTTATTTAATACTTTCCGACCTTCTATGTATTCGTTCGCTCGGAATAAGTGGATGTAGGCGGAAAACCGCTCCTTTCTCTCCTTCAAACAAATAAGAGACTTTCGTTAAATATATTAGCATTTTCTAAGGTTTTATTCGACTGAGTAGTTTTGTTTTGAATATTTGGGTGTTTTAACCTTTACAAGTCTTTGATATTTGTTATTGACTTGGGAAGAAATATTGTTAGAGGTCAGGTAGAAATATAATTTTATTTCCAAATGCGCGTAGGTACCTAAATATGCTTAATTTAATTTTACTCATTGCCGCGTATCATTTACAATATTTATAATTATTATGTTCCGAGATTTATGAGACAGACCGTGTATACCCACCATATACCCATTTATAAGATACAGCGATTAATTTAAATTACATATCTCACATATTATTATAAAAAGGGCAAACATCTAGCCAGCCTTATCTTTGGGTCGGTCACTTTTTATTTTGTTTTTAACCGACTTCAAAAAAAGGAGAAGGTTCTCAATTCGACTGATTTTTTTTATTCTGTCACGTCACCCAGGAAACAACAGTTAAACAGTTTACTAGAAGAAAGTATCCTGCAAGCTCTACCTAGGTACGAGTATTATGATTTGTGGGTGACCCACCTTGGAAGGGCCATGTAACTTCAACGTCAACAAATTCAAAGTTTCGTTAAAAATACTATTAAACTGTGATTTTAACATCTAGGCGACCCAGGAGAACGTAACCATAGCAATGCGTGACATAAAAAAGTGATCAACCCCTTTCTTATTTTTAACCAACTTCTAAAAAAGGAGGAGGTTCTCAATTCGACTGATTTTTTTTGTTGTACAGTCAAGTGCAAAAATAAGTATCGAAAGAATCCGCTCATAAATATGTTACGACGTTCTTATTACACAGAATTACAATGCACTGGGACATATTTTTGAACAATTTTCTATACACCTTATTTTGTCTTTGACTGTATGTATGTTACTTGATATCTCCGAGAATCGTGAACCAATTTTAAATTTTCTTTTTGTGATCGAACGTGTATAACCCTGAGATGGTGCCTTGGCACCAAGTTGGGGTCTGATGATGGGATCTTGGAGAAATCGAGGGATCTCTTCAAATGTTATAGGTACATATATGGCGCTTTTGGTAATTTACAAGAATTTGCATTCGATTTTGAATTATAATATAGGTAATCAATCATTTTATTGTTTTGTCACAAATATAGATGACCCATGGTCTTGTAATATTTTAAGTGCTATTATCCATATTCTAAATCCATGTATTATGTGAACCCCGTGAGCAGAACCGACCATGCTGGCCGTCATATGTCATTAATGTCAGTGTCATTATTGGGGATGCGTTCCAAAATTATAATTTAACAGTGCGAGCGACGTTTCAGTTATGTATGTTATTGTGTATTGTATTGTATAATATTCTGTTTCCATTTCTGTATTTTAATTTATGTATGTATGTTTATTACAATAAGTGTCAGACGTGCGTGACCTCACAAACGGCCCCAATGGAAGACCAGCGCTGGGGTGTAATTACAGGCCCCAGCTTTATGCTGAGTTGGGGACCGTTTTGTGGCATAATTTGTTTCTTGTCCTTTTAAATGTGTATCTTACCTTAAGTCATGTGTCACAAATAAATATTTTTTCTTTCTTTCTTTCATTCAGAAAGTAGTAATTGATGATAGGAAACCCATGATGGAATCCACAGATGATAGAATCTTGGAGAAATCGGTTGAAGTTGGTTGTTTTTAAATTTTTAATTTGGTGATTATTGAAATAATGTTTTAATATGGAGGAGGAAATACGAAACAATGTTTTCATCAGGCTAACCCCCAGTTGTCCCTTTCTAGCTGCATCAGAAGATCAGAACACTAGGTCGTTCAAAGCGACTTAGTTCAAATTTTTAAATATCTATAGTACAATCGACAACACAGCTGTGAATACAGACAAAGTGCCAGAAATATGTATACACACCTAAGTCCAGGCAATAAAGTTCTGTTTGCATATTTTTGGCACTTTGCCTGTGTTTACAGGTGTGTTGTTGATTGTACAATTTCGGTAATCCGGCATCGACGCTGACACGCGGCTGCCGGATTGTTGGAAAATTCGGATTAGTGGAACGTAGGTATTATTTACATAAAAAAAAACGCCCAAGAGCATGTCGGGACATGCTCAGTGTAGGGTTCCGTAGTTATTCAAAAAGGCTGGGCGATTATGTTCGAAATAGTTTTATTTTAAAGTATTGTATAGGCCTACTATTTAAGATTTCTTTCATATTTTTTGGACCTACGGATCAAAAGCTAGAGGGGGACACCATTTTTTTTTCATCTGGAGCGATTATCTCCGAAAATATTTACTTTAGAAGAAAAGTTTCTTTTGAGACCCTTATTTTTTTAAAAGACCTATTCAATTATAGGATTACAGCAAGTAAAATAAATTAGGTTACCCGCTGCCAACAGAAATTCGACTACGTTCACTGATACCGAGTGGTCGAGTAGAGTGATTTTCGTGATGAGGCATCAGCCGCGAAAGTTGACGTAGGTTGAAACCACCTTGTATGATGGAAAACTTGATCTCTATTGACGAGTATGCTCTTTCGACGCATCTTTGATTAATTTGTAATTTAAAAAAAAAGTTTTGAGGATAACAAATGAAAAAATCGTGCAACTATGCAAGGCATAGATAAAATTCAAGAACCCTACTACCACCCGTCTATCCTACTAGTTTAGACGTAAGTGTTTTAAGAAAATACAAAACAAAATATTATGTTATTTTTGCCTTATAATTTTAGTAGATGAATGATTTGCCATATTGTAAGTAATAACGGATCGGCTCATAAAGCTGCCTCCTTCCGGTTGAGAATCTTCAAATTTACAATGGTCATTTGGCAGCGGGACCAAATACCTACAGAGAAGGCAAGTTCGCAAAACACAAATTTACACACACTATCTTATCTCATAATAAAGTCCAATGTAAGCCAAAGTTTTCGTGGTTTCAACTTACATGTAGCTATAACATATTCGTTTGCACAGTACGCAAACTTTGTAACAAGTTCAATGTTGACACCGCGCGCCATCTATCGAAGAGATGAAGACAATACTGTGAACATCACTGCATAGATGGCGTTAATGGAAGCCGCGAAGTATGAAAATATTCATCAGTTTAACCACAAATTAGACTTGCCATCTAATTGTACTGTAAATAATTTATTTTTAATGATTTTCGTCATCAGACTTAATTATTTGATATCAGTCTTTCTACACGCTCTCAAAATATTGATTTACTAAAAGACATACCGGCGTTCCTAATGCGCATGCTCGCACAAACGGGTACTAGAGGGCTGTGATTCTCAAATCCACTTAGTTTTTATTATATTTCATGTAAATAGTAGAAAAATTATAGACCCTATATTTCTACAAAAACAACGAAAATTCTTCCGACAAGTTCGGTAATGTCGAGAGCCTAAAATATTAAGTGTCATATAGAAATGGGGAATATTCAAGGAAATGAAAAGCAAAGTAAGACGGGAAAATCACCAGCGAAAGGGCGGAATTTTCTGAAAAACAGAAAATCGCCCGGCCGGGACAGCAAAAAACATGGAAGGAAAAAGAGCGGCGGGAAGCGAGGGGCCGTCGATAGGGAGTTTGATAAAACGCCCGATTCCGATAACGTCGAAGCGCTCGAAGCGTCAGATAACGACACGCTCGAGTGCGCGTCGAAAACAGGAGCCGGCAGCGCTGAGTCGGCCAGCTCGCGCTCCGAGCTAACGGTGTCCCGCTGCGAGGAGCGGTCAGCGACCCGCCGGCCCTCCACTCCCTCTATGCTCGCGGAACCGCTCGCCGCCGTCGAACTCAACCAGTGCTACTACTCCGCCGAGAGCGACAGCGCGCACGACGACGCGCCGCGCACGCTCACGCCGAGCATGCCGCACGAGGACGCGGCCTCCTTGCTCGACTCGGAAAAAGAAGAAAAATCTGACGTGTTCGATGACAGTGACAGGAGTGACAATGGTATGGGGGCGACGTTGTCCGGCAGCCGCGGGGAGCGGCTGGAGCGACTCACGCACGAGTGCGCGCACGACTTCCGCGAGTACCGGCTCAAGGCGGCGCCGGCGCAGTCCTCCTTCACGGTGTCGCGACACCGGCGGGTGGAGCTGCAGCCCGTGCCCGCCGTGCCCGATGTGCCTGCCGTGCCCGCCGTGCCCGCGGTGCCCGCCGTGCCCTCCGTGCCCGCGGTGCCCGACGCAGCCGCGGACCCCGCGCTGCCCTTGCACGAGAATGGTCAGTTCTAATCCAGTTACACGCTTTATCAATGAAAACAAGCGTCCAAAGTTACCTTACATCACCCACCTACAAGTGTTGTCAATTTATTAGTAAACAAATCCGTTTATATCGTAACATTTGTGGTTTCTAAGAAATTTAAGTCGTTTTCTGTGAGTAATTTTGCAGGTAAATCTTTCATATTGAACATAAATGCTCTTTATCGGTACTTCAAACTGCGTCTATTGACAAACGCGTTATCGAGATGAATTGATAGCGCTTATCATAAATCATTACATTTTCCGCTCAAAGGTATTGAATTATCTACATAATACGTTCCCCGATGTAAATAAACAATGAAAGTAGCTTGCTTGCAGGCACGACCGGCGAAACCAGTTTTGTTGATATTAACTCACAACTACAATGCCTTAACTGTTTGATTGTTCCCATCGCCGCTCTATTCGTACTTTACAAACTTTAAATTCTTATACGCAGTATAGCAGTTTTTTTGCAATTACGTGCTAAAAGCGATTCCATTAAGTCTTGGTATCGTAATGTGCAAGTCAGTCTGTGAGTAGCAATTTACTTTCACAGATTTGTGAACAATTAGGTCGCAAAAGCTTCTTTTGATAGCTAGGAGCTATATTCTGTAGAATTTATGTAAAATTTCATTGTATGCAAACAATTATGATTACTTAGGTAACTACTTAATTCAGAAACTTACTTAAGGATTAGATGGCTGAACATGTTTAAAGAACTTTATTTTTCTCAAAGAAATTATACATTTCTCTTAAGAGAAACTTAATTAAATTAACATTAGGTAATAATAACGTATCAGTAAGTATTGCGAGTACGTGCATGCGTTTATTAGATAGGTAAATAAGATTGTGGCATGTGGGGGGGCTAGTCGAATACAGCAAGCAGGTTTCCTTTCGGAAATAAAATCCGTACTTAAGGTACGTATACCTCAACGAAAGTAGCCAAGCGTGGAGGTGGAGCCCTTGTTCTTTCGTGTTACGCATGCCTAAACAATTTAATTTTCTTAATTGAGGGGCAACTCTACTGTAGGTAGATAGATTTGAAATTTTACTATTGGTTTTACATACCATCTTACCTCTTTAAATACCTCCGGACCTAAACACAATGATCGTCATTATTAGCCAGAGAGAATAAATCACACCCTCTCTTCATATAAAAGGAATGGCGGTTAATAGACCGCCACCTGTAAAAAGATTTAAGTAATAAACCCAAGCAATCTGATTATGGCTAAAAACCGATAGCAGATCATCAACTGAAAAAAAATGTCCCACAATGTCGTAACAGATGTGCTTACCATAGAAAAAATCAACTGCGAAAGACTCTGGTTGTCACGGTCTGGGTGTCTGGTTGTCAATTGTGTTTAGGTCCGGAGGTGCTGTTTTTAACATCATTAGGTACACTTACGAAGTTACGGTATTTAGTACTAGTTCTACATATCACAAATTGAAGAGAAACCTTGCGTCACTCCCTCTTCACTGAAGGGCTTTAGAAAATACCTAGCAATTCTAGCAGAATGCTCGTCTATGCTACTTCTAAACATGCAAGTCGGCACATTACACGCGTGATCAGCAATCTATCCGTGTGCTAGTAATCCTATTGACGACTTTAGAGTAAAGTGGATTACGTAACTCAGAACATTTACTTCTTCACATTAAGCCATTCGTCCTCACTACGGTACGTGGATAATGTCGTTTATCTCTCTTTAATAATTGGTAGATTTTACTTTCTTTTCGGTTTCATTCTGTTCATGCGGTTTTTCTGACAAGTGATTTTCATTTTGTATCTTAGGTCACCTTATCCGAGGCCTTGCAACAAAACTACTGGTTGGTGTGGCCACCGTGTCGTTATCAGAACATGACATACCTAAAGTTATATATGAGGTTTAATTTATTTCACCAAGTGCGCTTGATAGGAAATAGTACAGTCAAAGACAAAATAAGGTGTACACAAAAATGTTCAAAAATATGTTACAGTGCACTCTAATGCTGTGTAATAAGAACGTCGTAACATATTTATGAGCGGATTCTTTCGATACTTCTTTTTGCACTTGACTGTACTAACATTTTGACTAATGCACATTATTCTCCTTCTTATTATCTTATATTATGGAGGATTAGGATTAGCAAAAAATATAATATTCATAACTTCAGAAAACTTTAGGTACGTAGCCAATTTGAAATATGACTTCACTTTGACATAGTTCTCGAGCAGCGTTGAAAATTTCCGGATTAAATCCCGATTCTTTCCAAACAGCTTGTTTTTTTCCGGATTTTTTCGAAAAAATCAATGAAAGTTTCCACTATAATTTTCAACTCTAAACCAATGCGAATTAGATCTACTTTTCACTTTTACCGGGATAACGCGATGTCATCGAAGCAAAGTCAATTGAAATAGATGGCAAGGAATGACAGTGACAGTGACATCGATTATTTCTGTAAAAACCCGAAAAGAACGGAAAAAAACAAAATTTTCATATATTCCCGAAAAAAACCATTTGATTTTTTCCGACATTTTCAACGCTATTCTCGAGTGACCTAGGCTGCCAATAGGGTGACTGTACGTACCTACTTACTCGTACATACTTTTAGAGAATTGTTAATAACTGAGTTTTGTATTAAAAGCCAGTGTCCAGTTTCAGAGGACCGCCGAGCCGCCAGCGTGAGCGACGCCCTGCCGGACTCCAACGTGCTCCGCAAGGTGGCGTCCCTCACGCTCGACAAGCACTCGGAGCCCCGGGCGCTCCGCCCCAACTTCGTGCCTGAGAAGCTCAACTTCCAGCTCTATGAGAAGTTTGAAGGTACGATGGCTATCATTAAGTACTTCTTAAACCCCTTACTAAGGCCGACTAAGTGATTGAAGGGTTACTGACCATTTTTTGACAGAAGTTTGATGATGGGCAGCAGCATCATCATAGTGGACACACTACTACGATCACCAATCCGCTTGCCCGGCATGGCATTCACCTCCTAACGTATAGTTAATAGGAGAGGCCTACGTCCAACAGTGAACTGAGATAGGCTGATGATGTGTAACTCCATTACCTATTCATAAACGTCTAATCCCTTTCTATTTTAGCAATGTTTTTATAAGATGAAAAAGGATAAACGATATTTATCGCCTTGCTAGGGTGGGAGACTCATGGGACTTATCCTATCTCCACACTAAACACAGTTTCAGTAAATTAAAAGGCATAAACGTGGAACATACAGATAAATAACTTTTTTATTAATATGTTGATAGAAGGAATGATGTAATATATTATTTTACTTTGATGGAGACATCCATTTAAATTTCATTAATTTGTGGTGGGTCAACCTTCAAAAGTACCTAGACATTTATTCTAATTGTCATCTTGATGTAGTTTTAATTTTCGGTGTTGTTTATTTCTAATTATAATATCGTTACGTTAACATAATGTATATAAATCTATATTTTTTATAAGTAATAGTACGTTAAACCGCTAATGTTCAGTTGCGAACGAAACGTCTTTAGTGCACTAGTTAATAAGAGTGATATAATAAGGAAGAGTAACAAAGAGAGAAATACTACGATACGCTAAGGTACTGAGCGTTAGCGATTGGCAACTAGGTACTTGTGGTCCGAATGGTAGGATATGAGATCTCTATAAATTCGCCGCCTTAATACTGTGATGTATTATTATAATGTAGGTATGCCTATATACATGCCGCAAAACTAATTATTCCGTGACTTAAGGCATCATGATTAAGTATATCTGCGTTACAATTGTTAGCACCAGTCCGGAGAGGGATATATCAATATGCCCTTTAGTCGCCACCGCTAGATAGTTTTACGGCAAGTAGATACCTATAGGTAGTATTAGGTCTTGTGTAGGCTAGGAGTAGGAAGAGGAAGTAAGAATTTCTGCAGAACCTAAATCCTAAGGGTGACGTAAAAAATATTTAATGGCATCACCAGGACGTATAGTCTGGCAAAAAAGAGTAGAAATTAAAAAGTAGCAACATCGTAGTGTCGTCCCTTCCAAATCAATATGCCTGAGAAAACGGGATGGCACTACAATGTCACTTTTAAATTGCCACTAACACTTTTTAATTTCTACTCTTTTTTGCCAGACTGTATGTATGTAGCTCTCTAGGGGAATATTTATGTAAAATCGCAATGCAACTAAATCGCAAACATACGAGTATACATTATGTTCATTTACGTAATATTGGTACATTGGTGGCAAGCTAGGAGTCAGGGTAACCGCAGTATGGCCTTTAACTATATATTACCTGTTTATTTTAGTAATAACCTGCATAATAATAATTATTCTATTGTTTTTGAGAGATAGGTAAGTGATACTGCTATACCTAACGTTGTCCAAATTTTATTTGATGATCGACCCCTGGGTCATAATGCGTAGTGCGTAGTTGCAAGGTTTACAGAAAAACCTTGACGTCGAAAACATCTCTCTTGCCTATCTTCAGATATTTTAAGTATTACTAACGTCCTACTCATCAAGCCTGCCCGCTTATTTAGTACACCTACGTTCAAGACGTCATCCTGTATACTGACGTAAACACAAACCAAGATGTCCTACGTCTTATCTATATTAAAATGATTAGCCACACAACAGATAACACCAGTAGCAGTGCGTACGTGACTAGAGCCCCACTTATCGTAATTAGCCAAAATTGGTCTAGAACTCTAAATAGTCTATATCTCGTGATGCAATTATCGTCGAATCGAGTAAACTTCACCAGTTCATCTAGAGCGCATTTTAATTATGTGAAACTACTGAGTAAACATAGAGATGCCCAGGAAGGGATTCATGATATTGTGACAATACTTGGATTACACAATGAAGAACACACTGCTTTCGAATACAAGTTGGCCCCTAATAAGGCCCCCAAAAGATTTAGCCAAGCTCTGGTACGGTACGTGCCAAGGAAACGACCAGTATTAACATTTGTTGTACCTGTTTACTGTTATCAATACACGGTGTTAGTTGTGAAAATGAAGCGGGGAAGATTAAAGGTTGTGTGCGATATTCGGAAAGTGGTGTTAGTAGTGGAGTATAAACAGTGCCCAGTGGTGTACATAATTCGTGTTCCGAATGAATCACAAAGTGAGTTTCTAGATAAGTTACTTATGGATAGAGTCTGTTCGGGAAGTTAAGGCACGTGAGATATATGGGTATGCCTTTCTGCTAGACACCTTCACTTTCCGCACAGACTGCGCACGACAACTTATGTCAGGTGTAGTAATAAATTGACGTGCGTGCACTCGTAATTCCATGTTTTAAAGACCGCCGCGTCCTAATTAGGTTTATTAACTAATTGTCAAATGATGACGATAACGAGAAAAGAAGATAATCAAATCCAACATGCCTATTTCGGTAGTAAACACACAGGGTTTCCTCCAAGTTACGTATCTCATGGCTACCTGTGACAGGTAGTCACAATAGACTAAAAGTTAGTCAGAGTATGTAGGTAGGTAATACCTAATGCTTCCTAGGTAGTACTACATTTAGTAATGTCAATCCGGGTTCTATTTCTGTGCTGCATGAATAGTACCAGAGACTGAGGGAAATTAAGGGAAAATACTTTACGTGCAATCAAGAGCATTTTTTTACCTTTTAAGTACTTATCAGTGACATATTTTTGAGAATTTGTTGTAGGTACCTACAGTTAAGATAAAAATATAGATGCGCACAAAGTGCGAAAAAGATGTAGGTACCTACTTATTTATACCTTACTGTAAACTTAGTCGTATGTCGTATGTTATTTGAGTTGTGCATATTTATATTCGGTATTTATTTGTGCCTTTAACATTATCGTTATATAAATGGGTAACTAGGGTAAATTTTCTCTCTTACCTCTTGGGTATCAATCCTTATAAACTAGGTAACCTACACTGATTTTGGCCGCCTGACCAGCCCAATTTCCGAAACGTATTACACACCCCATTCAGCGTTCCACACAATGTGCAACGTATTGAATTGAAGTCATACCAAGGACGGCCAATATGTCCCTATTATGTCATCACGTCAACGGTAGGTATTCCCACTATAAAGTACTTACATAGATAAGCGGTAGTAATCCATCCACAACGCTTTCCATATAATTTGCTTCTCTTTTAAAACAATAAGGTACCTAAAAGTACTAATGCTCGACACCTTAACCCCTCGTGTGTCGGGCATATTTAATTCTAATAGTTTTCTCGTTACTGATCAGTACTTAGACATACGAAGGGTTAATGCCCAATAGTTGGCATTAACCTGTAGCTTGTATTTTTGTAACATAAGGTCATCGACGAGCACTGACAAGTTTACCTCAAAGCATTTTCTGTAAAGTGTAGGGAAATCACTTTTAGACCAGGATCACGAAACTCAAATAAGTGTAGCTAATATTTTTTTGCAGCATCTAATAATAATAAGTTTTATGTGCCCTCCAAAAAACAAGAAAACGCTCGTCTGTGTTGTTTATGCAGTGCAGCGTTGTCTAATGCAAAAACACACCTCCTATTTGTCATTGTGACATTAAGTACCTACTGCTGTCAATTCAATGTCAATTGTGTAAACTAATCTCGCAAATTAATAAATTAACCTGTTGTAAATGTTTGGATTCTAAATTATCCTTTGATATCCATTTATTTTGTTTATACTTCAGGGCTTATGCTCCTCAACTGGTTCATATCGTCAGTCGCAGAGAACAGTTACTTGAAAAACCTGCTCACTTCTCAAGATCTGAAGAACCTTGGAATTCAATACTGCACTCATTTGCTGGCCGCAGGCGTTCTGCGGCAGATTTCTGATAAGGATGCGCCCACAGAAAATATTTTTAAGGTAACTATTATTTATACGTAGATTAATCGACTGTAACATAAATTTTTGTTATTACCGGAATACTTCCGTGCAATGTTTTGCTTCTTTAAAATAATGAGTTGGTTGATTAAAAAATAATATCCAAGAATGGCTCCATTTTAATATTTTAAAAGTACATTTACTATTGGCGATTGCAATAATGTACTTGCTAATGTACTAGACTAGATAGAATTTCTGGTCTTACAAAGTAATTTTTCAGACGAGATTGTAATTTGTAACTTATTTTGCAATTGTCATCAGCTGCCTACTGGCTAGTTAGTTGGCAGTGGCCCTTCTCACTAAGCGAGAGGTTCCAGGTTATAATCCTAGCATCCTGGGTCGCGTTTTATAAAGTTACAGTTTACAATTTCGCTGTTTGCCTCTCTAACACACATATTACCTAGAAAGAGAGGCAACCAGCAAAATTGTAAATGTTTAATTTGATGATTATTTGATTTATTTGGTCAGACAATAAAATAAATAAAATTAAAACTAACTTAAAAACAAAAACACTAAAAATAATATATTAGGAAAATAAGCCTCCCATTGTCGTTCCCGGTCCAAAAGTGCCCATAACACTCGCAGCGTTTCCGTGTTGAATAGCCATGGACAGCCGTTGCACCAGGAACGACTCTGAGCGAGGATGCTCTCCTTTGTAAATTGTTACTTTATAAAACGCGACTCTGGTTTTGGGTTTCCACTAATATTTGTGTCTTTGTCATGTTTGTTTTCAATATAATATTTAAGTTTCTATGTTTGTTAGGTTTATTAGTTAGTACCCACAACACAAGCTTACTGCGGGACTAAGTAGATTTGTGTAAGATTCTTGTTTCATATTTTATTTATTATTATCTGAAAATAATTGTGATAAATCAGTTTTTAAACCAGAAAGTATTCCAGATCATTTTACATATAAAGTGTGGAATATTGTTTTGTCATACAATTTATGTGCTGTTGTACTTCCTCAGCTATAATGCTTGTTATTCTATTGCAGCCTAATTTAATGTACTACTGGGCACACATGGAGACTCCCGTCTCTGCCCCCATCACCCCCGGCCGGCTCCACGTCTCCTCCTGGCCGCATGATAAGGATGTGTACTGCAGCCTCACCCAAGATCACATCACAAACCTCCGCAATACTGAAAATCACAGATTTATCAACCAAAATAATAATGATGAAATTTCTGATATTAGTGAAGCCAAAGCTGTCATATCGCAGCTCAAAAATAGACTAGTAGATTTAGAGTTACAAATTGAAAAACTCAAGTTAACTGCTCAAATTGAAACAATCAACAAAAATTTGGAGAAATGTTTTGAATTTCCTGATAAAATAAGTAAAACTGAGTCAGTGGACAAGCAGGTCCAAACTTCCATTGAAACGCTTCCCGGCGAACCTGTGATAACTATACCCGATCAGTGTGTAAGAACTAACATAGCAGTTGATAGATTAGATGTAAGTACTGTAGCTTGTAATACTGAACCTATTAATAACAATATTCAAAGTGAAGAGAGATCTGATAGTATAGAAAATTATTGTAAGCTAAATAAAAAAAGAGAAGCACATAAAACAGAAGATGAAAGACTGGATAAAATTGAAGAAAATGTTAAAGAAAAAGCTTTAACAGACTCCCTGTACAGTATACCAAGTTCTGAAGCTTCATTCTTTAGTATTAATAACACCGATTTAGTTTGTACAAATGAATGTTCCTCAGATATACTTAAGAAAGACAGTGAATCGAAGGCTATAGCAAACATTCCAATAACTGAAGTGTTATATTTAAATAACAATGTTCAAATTGATACAATGGCATCAATAGAGGCCCGTAAGCTATCAACTTCGGAAAGTAATTGTATTTCATTAGAAAGTGCATCTACGAAATTAAGTGATACAAGGCCTAGCAATATATCAGATCCTAATAAGGCAGTGCCACCCGCGCCTCCACTGCCGGAGACCTTAGAGCCTACAACAGACCCACCGCCACTAACATCTCCAGATAAAACTCAAAAAGACTCACAAAGTCCTCGACCATCATCTCCTGTGCCATTATCACCTTCAGTTCAAACTCAGCCGAATACAATATCTACCTCTGGAGAATTTGAAGCCTCAACTAGAGTAAGCCCTCCGCCGCCTCCACCGATGCCAGACGAGTCTCCGCCACCGCCCATGCCCGGAATCCCACCACCCCCACCGATGCCTAACATGGATGGGTTTCCACCTCCGTCACCAATGCTTGGGCCGCCACCTCCACCAATGCCTGGTGTATGCCCACCGCCGCCTCCGATGCCTGGTGTATGTCCCCCACCGCCCCCCATGCCTGTAATGGCTTCTTTGTCTGGGCCTCCTCCGCCTCCTATGCCTGGTATGGGGCCGCCGCCGCCCCCTATGCCGGGAATGGGCCCCCCACCGCCCCCTATGCCCGGGATGGGCCCCCCGCCGCCCCCCATGTCGGGTATGGCGCCGCCGCCGCCGCCGATCCCGGGCTCGGCGCCGCCGCCGCCGGGCGCGCCGCCGCCGCCTATGGGGCCGGCGCCGTTCCCCGCTCCGCCGGGCTGGACCATGCAAAGAGCTAGTGAGTATTATATTATGTTCATATAGAATAGGGATAATGACTGTAGTTAATAGTACATTACTACCGAGGCCGGGAAGTGACTAGTTGCCGGCCGAATATATGTAGACGGCCGAGCGAAGCGAGTCCGGATAGTATTCGTATTCGTATCATGGCCGAGGTATATGTATAATGCTTTTCTCAAACATGCAATGAAATGAAACAAAAAAATGTATCTTCTTTCTAAGAAATTATAAGTCAACTACATAACTAAGTCTTTGAAACACAACAAAAGTCAAATACGACACCGACACCTCATTTTTTTTTAAGATTGACCTGTTTGAAAGTTGCAAATTTTTTATTTAAAAAAGCGGTATTAGACGACGCGGTCGGTTGGGTCCTATTAATCGCATGCAGTGATCGGGGCCGACGGATCGCGCCGTATAATACTGCTTTTTAAATATTATTTTGAGTAGTTATTATACATTTATTTTAAATTATATAATTTAAATACCTAGTTATAACTGCAAAAATTTGCCAATATTTTTTTTATACTAATATTACTTACAGATAATTATTGGCTGAAAGCCAAGATGCCAGGTCACAACCCTATGTCAAATGAAAATTAAAAAAGAGGCACTTGCCGGCCTAGGCCGGCAACGAGGTACTTCCCGGCCACTTTTTAGGCACGTAACTACAACATTTCATTGCATGTTTGAGAAAAATAAATTATTTAACATTATGCACAACTTAATACACGTTGAAATTATTACTAAGATGTAGATTGCAGTAATTTTTGTACCAAACTTCTATTTAATAAAGGGAAAAGAAATTAAAGAGCATTTGGCAGTACTCAAACGTGACGTCACTTTTGAGTATTTCATATAAAAATCCATAGTGGTGATCGTTTTGACAGTTCGAAAAGAGATGCTGATTTGACTTGCCAGTCATCATGCCTATTTTATCCCCCCTTATTTATAAACGTTTTATACTTAGCAAACCGTAAGCATCGTTTGATCGGAAGGGACAAACGATAGTTAACGGCTTGCAAAGCTAGGAGCTTACAAGATATTATTTATGAATAAGAGGGTTCGTTTTTTTAGCATTAGAAATAAAGTGAACGGGTAAAAATTTTTTTCGTTTCTTATTTAGTGTCCCTAAAAAACGTGACACAGTGGTGATTTTTGTATGAGATGATGTTTTGTTTTCAATTTCTGATGTATGTATTAAAATCTAGCGTGAAAAATAAATACCAAGTGCAGTGGATTTTTTTATAATACTGAGTCGAAACAGCAACTAAAAGCGTGATAGAGTGGTATTAAACAAGACAACGAAAAGAATTTTGACCCAAACATCATGTGTCTTTTTATTAAAGCTTTTTAAAACAATGTAAGATTATGTTTATAATATTTATAGTTTGTATTGTCTTGTCATAGAACACCGTTAGCCCCCCTCCATACAAAGTTTTGAATGCATGGTCCGCCAACTCTTGTCATTGTTTCGTCGACTGTACCGAAAAATAGCATGATCTCATAGCGATAAATTAAAGTAGAAGTTACTTTTCATAGTAAAATTAATCGCACACATCAAAAGTAAGCTAAGGTGGGGTAAGATGAAACAGTTTTCAGATTAGGGAAATACAAAAAGTCGTCCTTCTAGCGCAGCGTCTGCTTTTTAGCGTAGCATTTTGTCTTACCCCATTAAAATAGTACATTACGACACAAGTGGAAAAAACAGGAAATCCGAAACGAGTGGCGTTTTAAAACACGACCGAAGGGAGTGTTTTAAATCGACACGAGTTATGAATTTCCTTTTTGTACGTGTGTCGTACGACGTTTTTTGGACCTGACGTAAAATGAGCCACTTCTCGCTCTAGAGCCTAAAAAAGGCACCATCTGTACTAAAAGCACCTTACCTTACTCAATTTTTTACAGCTTTAAGAAAGATCCCAGTAAAGCCCGCAGCACCAATGAAACCTCTATACTGGACGCGTATACTCGCGCCGCCCGCGCCCTCGGCCTCCGGCGAAGCGCCCTCCACACTGAAGCCCCTCTGGCTCGAAATAGAAGAAACAAACCTCGACAACATCGACGAGTTTGCCGACCTATTCTCCAGACAAGTCGTCAAAGCGCCCGTAAAGAAGAAAGTCGAAGTGAAAACGAAAATTCAACCCGTCAAAATATTGGAGAGCAAACGGTCGCAGAATGTCGGCATTTTGGCGCAGAGTTTGCACGTTGAGTTTTCGGAGATCGAGAACGCTATATATAATTTTGATACGTCCGTTGTCAGTTTGGAGGCTTTGCAGCAGATTTATGAAATGGTAAGGATGTGTCTTCATATTAGTTTACAGATTCACAATCCCGGAGAAATATGTCAGATAGAATTGTCATTATCACAGAATTAGATTTGGATAGAAGAAACAAGTTCATTCATTTGTATGGCGGCCGAGCGTGTCAGATTTAGTACTGATGTTGTTACTTGCCTATGATTTTAAATATGTCTCAATCCCTTGAGTATTCACATTTTTTTGTGTTGTTGCAATTAATATTACTTAAGGAGGCATTAGTAATGTTTTTGTTCACTTCAACTTACAAAATTTGACGCCCGAAAGCTGCAAGCTGCGATTAAAGACGGACAACTCAGTAGATTTTACTGAGTTCATTTGACACGCTATGTAGATACGTTTGCTTGATGTGGACATTATACTCATTATCCTTTTCCTCAGGCACATAAAAGATAAGGACAGCTAACATTGATCTGACATATTTTATTGAGGGATGGTGAGACAGGGCCTACCGCGAAACACGACCGAACTATTGCCTCTCTCTCACTAGTATATTCGAACGTAAGTGTGACGGGGACACACGTCGATCGTGGTTGGCGGTAGGCCTTCAGACCTATAGGGTGGGTTGCGCCAAACTGTCAGCTATTTAAGGTACATGCAGACGAAAAGAGCATTCGCTGTTCTATCCCCCACTCTACGAAATCAACGAATCACGTTTCGTGTAACGACCGAATTTCGTAGAGTAGGGGGTTATAACAGCGAGTGCTCTTTTGGTCTGTATGTACCTTAAATAGCTGACAGTTTGGCGCAACCCACTTTAAGAATTATTGATCGCCTGTCAAGATGATAGGTGAATCCCGCCCTTTAGCAATTGTCGCTTTCAGGCAAAATAATCCACATTGTCGTATTCCATAAGAGCACACACACACACACATAATTCACATAAAGATATTTAGTTTAAATTAATGGCGTTTACCAATAGTTATGATTATGTATTATCTGTCTATAGCCAGTTATTTCGGAGACTTGAATTGATTTTAAAAAAACTAAGGCCAATGCAATATTTTGTATGGAATCAACATTAACATTTTGATAGCCGATAAATTATAAGGTCAAGCGGGGCAAATACAACTAGGTATGAGGTAAATTCAACTAATGGACTTTTAATCTGTTTTTAAAAACTTTTGGAAGATACCTAGAACATTATTTGATTTATTTCAAAAGCAACACAATACAATAGTAGGTAAGTATGATCTTTTTACAAATTAAGACTAGGTAATTTCAATTAGTCGGATTTACCTTATAGTTACCATTTGCCCCGCATGACCTTACCGCCTTATTTCTTAATTATTTATTATTTTTTATTTTATATTGCATTATTTCTTATAAAAAACTGTACAACGCAACGCAACGGAAAGTGAAAAAGTTAAATCAGTTATTCGTAAAAAAATATTATTTTATTGTAAAAGTAACAATTCTATACTTTCAGAGAGCAACAGATGAAGAACTATCCCAGATTAAAGATCACCTCAAATCCAAGCCAGACGTGCCCCTGGACAAGCCGGAAGCATTCCTCCAAGACCTCTCCGGGATCCCCAACTTCGCTGAGAGAATATCCTGCTTCATGTTCCAGGCTGAATTTGAGGATGCTGTTAGCACTACTATGCATAAGTTGGATAATTTGAAGCACACTTGTGAGGTACAAAAATCTTTATTTTTCCTAATGATAGTATGATACGGAATGGGCCCTTAAATGGATCACTATTTTAGTGTCATTCGGTATTTTATTATTGTACAGGGTGTAATCGATAAGTGTTTACAGGCCATAATTTCGTAAATATGAGAGATATCAGAAAACTTTTAAGTGATATCGAAAGTACGTTACCCAACAAGTAAAATTATACTAATAACTTTTTCTAAATAGATGAAGTAATATTAAAAATACTAAGTTAAAACGCTCCCATACATTTAGTATGACGACTTACAGCCTTAAAGAATGTCGGGAGTCGTAAGAGATAAAACTGTTAAAGATTCGTTATTTGTACGAATACATTGTAATAAAATAATAATACTACCGTTTATAAAATAATTCATCTAACATTTATTCTTAAATGAAAAGTTTGTTATCTTTGAATTAACGGTTACCTACTAAATGTATGGAAGGGTTTGAAGTAAATATTTGGGATATTTCAGATTTTATTTCAAAAAAGTTATTAGTGTAATTTTACTCGTTGGGTAACATAACAGCATGTAAGGGATCGCCGGTTGCAATATCGGAGTTCCTTACTCCTCATCGGCAAGAGTTGTTCAGTAGTGCACGTAAGTCTTTTGGCATGAAATGCTGCTGGTCACTGGATGGGAACATTTTTGTTAGGCTGCCGTCGGGTGTGCGTGAGCGTATCGAGTCTGAGGAAGATGTCGAGCGTTTGAAAGATCCCCTGAACGTCCGTCAACCACAGTCGTCGTCGACACCTGACCCTGATCCAACCGAAGAGCTGAGCAGAGCCACCGCCAACCCCGGCAACCAAGCTGGCCGGTCTCGGCGATGAATGCGGTGGTTTATTGCAGAGGAATTACGACATATCATACTGTTTGAGTTACGATATATCTGGATTTTTCTTAGATTTATTCCGTTTACAACTTGTAGGTACTTCACTTCACTTTCTCAGTTTCTGTACGGTAGTCTTAAAGTTCAGTTCTTTCTTATTTAATTTAATTTATTTATTCAGAAAACCAACAGCGTTACAGATATTTAACCTATGTTTACAATAACAATAATAAGGCCAATTATAGGTTTCCCTGGATAACCTGTGTAGTATAGATGACAAACAAACGGATACTAACAGTTCTTAAAAATAATTTAAGGTCTATTTAAATACAATAATGCATAAACAAGGTAAACGAAAAACTTAATAAAGTAAATATTTAGCTGAACGAGCTATGCCGCTTTTTTTTAAAGGAATTTATAATTTGTACTTTGAATGCCTCTTTTGCGAATATCTGTAAATGTCCACGTTTGTGAAATCTGTGTTATAAGTTCTAGCAATCCGTGTAAGCACATTATTTTTGGCGTAATTTGTGCCATGCATTGGCACGTGCATCAGTGCGGTGTGGCGCGTACGACGACGGGGAACGTTATTTATCGAAATTATTGTTCACATTGTTATTGCCTTAATGTTAATGACGTTTGACAGGTATTTAGCATGACACCTGTCAGTTTGACTGTGTGTTCGAGTTACTGTTATTGTCGTCAATTTTTTACCTGATGTTTTTTTTTTTTTACTTTCTTAACTTTGTAATTTTTATTTTGTTCAATTCTGTGTTAATAGGTTTTCTCTCACTAAACAACCGGCAGGATTAGCAGAGTTACGTGTATATTAGTTTTGCACTTATTAGTAAAAAGTATTACCATATTATTTATTATATTCTGTATTTATATTTATTTATTATATGTCAGATGATGAAACTTTTTATTCTGCCAGCAACGATAGTTCGTCTTTTGTCTCACTCAACTCACTGGATACATCTCATAATTTGGGCACTTTGGTGTCACGTGAATTTCTGAATTCCAAAACTTTAAATGTATGCCATATTAATGCCCAAAGCATTCCTTCTCACTTTACTGACCTTTTAGACACGTTTCAGAGTGAATTTGTCCACGCGGTACTTGTATCCGAGAGTTGGCTGAAACCTACCCTCGATTCGACATCGTATTCACTGCCCGGTTTTATTCTAATTAGAAATGATCGTACGGGTAAGGGTGGGGGCGGTGTTGCCATTTACCTCAGAAGTAACATTCCAAGGTTTTAAATTTATCCCCATCTCTTTACTCTGGTTCTGCGGAATGGATATTTCTCGAGGTGAATGTCAATGGAGTCAAGGCCATACTGGGTGTAGTCTACTGTCCCCCTACAATTGATTACTTCTCCGACCTTGAGCGAGTTTTTGAAACTTTGAGTCTGGATGGCACACATCACCTAATTATGGGTGATTTTAACACAGATCTCTGCAAGGATACTCCACAAAGCCGTAAATTAAATTTGTTAGTCAAGTCCGTAAATTTTTCTGTCATGCCTCTTAATCCGACTCATCATACCTCTCAGTCTGACACTCTGCTGGATTTGATTCTCACTTCTGCCCCTAGCAATGTCATAAAGCATGGCCAGTTTCTTGCACCCGGTTTCTCTCACCATGACTTGGTTTTTGCTAGTTACAATATAAAGCCGGACAAGTGTAAACCTGCTGTTATATTCATGCGCAGCTTTGCTAAAATTAACACAGATGCTTTGCTCCGCGACGCTGCGCTGCGGCAACTGACTGGTCCCCTGTGTTGACGGCTACTACAACAGAAACCAAATTGTCTCTTCTTAATGCGGCAATTTTGAAAATATTTGATAAGCATGCACCGTTACATAGGGTTCGAGTCAAGCGGCCGCCAGCGCCATGGATTACTGAAGGTGTACGCATGGCTATGCGTAGAAGAGACCGCGCCTTTCGGCTTTTTAAGCGCAACCGCACTGATAGTAACTGGTCGCTCTTTAAAACTGCTCGTAATAGGTGTAATCAGATGGTACGTTCAGCGAAGAGGCGGTTTATTCATCAAAATGTAGCTTCATCTTCCATGGCTAATATCTGGAAGTTTCTCAAGTCCCTAGGTTTGGGCAGACCTGTTAATCAATTTGACGGTGTCTCTTTCTCTCTTTCTGACCTTAACCGGCATTTTTCGTCTGCCCTCTCCGTGAATGACAATACCAAAATCAACACACTTTTTGAAATTTTGGCCCTTCCTTCAATTGGTGATGCGTCTTTTTCCTTCTCTTGTACTAGCCCTACGGAGGTGAGAACCATTATAAAAGCCATTAAATCTAATGCAGTTGGTTGTGATGACATCAGTCGGTATATGATAGTATCTGTTTTAGACAGCGTGCTTCCAATTCTGACTGATGTCATCAACTCCTCGCTTTCTAATGGCGAATTTCCGTCTCTTTGGCGTAGGGCGTTTGTCATACCTTTGCCCAAAATAAATAACCCCACATTAATTAGTAATTTTTGACCCATTTGCATACTTCCCTTTCTGTCCAAAATCACTGAAGCGGTGGCTCATAAGCAGCTGTCTAAGTTTATTTTCTCACACCAACTTCTGAGCCCCTTTCAGTCAGGTTTTCGCCCGGGACATAGCACTTCTACTGCGCTGCTTAAGGTGACCGAGGATATCAGACGTGGCATGGAGAATCAAATGGTCACAGTTTTAATCTTGGTAGACTTTTCTAACGCTTTTAATACTGTCGACCACCAAATTCTTCTTGCTCTTCTTAAACACCTCAACGTGTCGCCTTGTGCTTTAAATTGGTTTGGTGCTTATCTCTGTGGGCGTCAGCAAGCGGTACGAGCTGATCGCGCTTTGTCTGAATGGTGTGATCTAGCCACTGGCGTACCCCAGGGAGGTATTCTTTCACCGTTGTTATTTTCCATTTTTATAAATTTTATTACTCCGGACCTTCGCTGCTCGTACCATCTTTACGCCGACGACCTGCAACTGTATGACCATTGTAACATTACTGACCTTGCTACTACTGTTAACAATTTAAATTTGGATCTCCTACATCTACAGCGTTGGTCTGAGAAGTTCGGTCTGTTTGTCAATCCATCAAAGTGTCAGGCGATTGTTATAGGTGGAGAACGCCAGCTTGCAAAAATCAATTTGGTACCCCCCGTTTATTTCAATGGCTCTCCGATTCCCTATAGTCAGAGTGTAAAAGACTTGGGTGTCTTTTTGGACAGCTCCCTGAGTTGGAGGACGCAGGTTGCTGAAATAAGCCGTAAAGTAACTGGTTCTCTACACGCACTTAACCGGCTTAAACACTTTTTACCTATTAAAACAAAAATATTATTAGCTCAATCTTTGATCTTACCCATAATTGACTACGGTGATGTGTGTTATCCGGATTTAAATGAAGAACTTCTGAACAAGTTAGATCGTTTACTTAATAACTGCATTCGGTTCATTTTCTGTCTCCGCAAGTATGACCATATCTCCTCTTTCCGCTCCAAACTTAGTTGGTTTCCTATACGAATTCGTCGCAACATTCGCATGCTCTGCACTCTTTTTTCGATCATCAACGATCCTCAATCTCCCGAATATCTGAAAAATTTCTTTAACTACTATGGTGTTTCTCGTGTCCGTCAACTTCGCTCTACTGGCAACCTCTCTTTGTGTATTCCGTCACACCATACTACTTATATGTCTAATTCCTTCTCTGTTCAGGTAGCTCGCCTTTGGAACAGTCTTCCAGTTAAGATAAGACAATGCCCCAGTAGGTTCACATTTAAAAAATCCTTAGGTAAATACTTTGCTGGCAGAATGGCAAGTTCTTAGTGTCTCAATTGTAAGTTTCATCTGATATCTTATGTATATGTATGTTTATGTATGTATATGTATTTTATTCCCTTATGTGTGTATAGTATTTGTAATTAGAATATTAAATTCCAAAAGTTACTTCTAATTCTGTTGCCCGCTTTGTTCTGTTTCTTGCACCGCCTACATGTTCTCTGCTTTGCCCGAAGGTTGACTGGTAGAGAATGCTTCATAGCATTAAGTCCGCCTTTTGTACATTTTTTTTCCTTTTGTGCAATAAAGTTTTAAATAAATAAATAAATAATTTCGATATTAGTTAAAAGTTTTCTGATATCTCTCATATTCACGGAATTATGGCCTGTAAACACTTATCGATTACACCCTGTATATCGCTGACCCAATAATACAAGGTACTATGTTTCACTTTTATGACACTACGACGTCTCGATTTCACAATATCAGCCTATCTCAGTCCACTGCTGGACGTAGGCCTCTCCTATTAACTATGCGTATAGACGCTTTAGGAGGTAAATACCCATAATCGCCACGCTGGGCAAGCGGATTGGCGATCGCAGTAATGTGTCCACTATGATGACGCTGCTGCCCATCATTAATCAAAGAATAGTCAGTGACACTTCAATCCCAGATTTAACAACGTCGAAAATGTAACCTGTAATATTGATGCAGTGATATGAAAGGTCCACGGAAAGAACATGTCTAGTCAATTCAAATTACAGAAGGAAAAACCACCTTACTTTTAACAAAATAAGGTCTGAATTTACCCTGATTTTTTAAGCACTGGACATGTTTTTTTCCGTGGACCCTTCATATATGAGGCGTTTGAGGCTGAATAAAACACCCATATAATATGAAGATCTAAAATAGCACATCCAGCTAAAATCTTTGAAGTGTAAAATATCTTTAGTTCCTGATGACGACCTGATTTAACTACTTCGAAAATGTAACCTGTAATATTGATGCAGCGATATATTGCGTTTGAGGCTGAAACACCCTATATAAAGTTCTAAAATAGCACATCCAGCTAAAATCTTTGAAGTGTAAAATGTTTTTAGTTCCTGATGACAAGCGAAGCGCTTAAGCGAGTGTTTGCCATCATTCTCACGCTGGGGAACTACATGAACGGCGGCAACGGGCAGCGTGGCCAAGCTGACGGCTTCGGCTTGGAAATACTCTCTAAGCTGAAGGATGTTAAGGTATTTACTTTTGGCGCATTCCACAAAAAAGTCCACCGATGTCCCGTACGAACACGGTTTTTCTCAAAATTGTGGGTTTATAGAAGTTCTCTTTCATGACCAGCGGAGTCAAAAATTGTTCAAAAATATATATAATAAGTAATAACTCGGAAGGAGACTCAAATTATCCTAATATACACGCGTTTGTACGGGACAGCCCATGGAATGATCCTTTTACAAGCTTTTATTTACTTTCACATGTGATGTTTGTTGTTCATAAAATCTTTCGAGTTAAATTAAATTTAGGGCGTAGTTAAGAAAAGAGGATCCAACCCACAAAAATCTGTTAACTAAATTTAAATCTAATATCAAAAGAAAAAGTCATTTACCTCAGCGTTAAATTTCAGAGGTTGGAACCTTCTTCCTTTTCTACGTCTAATTTTACTCACTTCCCGATTATCTATTAAGCTGAAATTTTGGACTCATATTAGTCGAATGATATCACGGAACTGCTCGAATGAAGAAGTCGGTAGATGACTTTATTAACAGAGCTCGGATTTTTCACGGGAAAACAAAACATTAGCGTAATTTAGCCAGTGATTAAAATATTATTTTATCGATATCGATAATTCAGAACTAGAAGAAATAAAAGTCACCAAATAAACATAATAAAACTAATCAAAACATTTGTATAAAGTTACTATATATTAGAAACAGACGCAATTTCTTCTTCAAAATCTACGTCAGTGCACACAGCAGCACAAGACATTTTATTTGGATATTAGTGATAGGAGTAGATAGGATGTCCGGTAATTAATGCACAACCTTCTAACCCCCAGTAGGTCACCTTAGACTGGTCAAAAATATTGATTTTGAGCCCTAGTAAGTCTCCTGTTTTTCGAAATTTTCGCACGTTTGTTAGTTTTTAAATTTTGACATTCACACTGATAGGTGTACCATCGAATAAAAAAAGAAAAAATGTACTGCGGCAATACCTGTCATATACTCTAGTAAGACTCGAAAGGTGTCGATAAAATAATATTTCAAGCACTGGCTAAATTACGCTAGTGTTTTGTTTTGCCGTGAGAAATCCGAGCTCTGTTTATTAAGTTAGGAACGAGTCGGCTTAACCCTATTAAATTTGACTCGATAAAGACTACAAGATGAATTAACTAAAGGAAGTACGTTCGGCTGTAAAAGCTTGTATTGAAAATGTTATTTATGTCATTTAATGGTAACCCAAAGAATAGCAGAACTCTATGTAGAATCTAGTGTCATTCGGCTGTGGGCTTCACATACAGCATGGTCGCCATGTGGAGTAACGTTAATATACGCATTATACGCTGTGCTACTATCTATAACCACTGACATGCTTCACTCTTTATTTACTTTTTAATTTAAATAGCAATAGAAAAAGAACAGAATGCCCGTGGCGACAGCAAAAAATACAAAAAACACCTTATATGAAGTTCTAAAATAGCGCATCCAGCTAAAATCTTTGAAGTGTAAAATGTTTTTAGTTCCTGATGACGAGCGAGGCGCTTAAGCGTGTGTTTGCCATCATTCTCACGATTCTTCTTTCGATAGCAGTGCCTACGAAATACATATTTTGAACTGACAACAAACTTTTACGAGATTTTTCGATACAACAAATTTATCAAGCCTTCCCACGATCGCATAAAAAGAGAGAATATGAAAATTTAAACATTTTCGTATAAAACGTATGAGAAAAGTTTTCTTGTACTTTTTTAGCCGGACTTTAAAAAAAATCTTGCATAGGATTTTGATTTGGGTTATGCATGAAATCAATTCGTCATAAAAACATGACATTTTTGAAGTTCGCAGTAGGCCTACTGTGTTGTAGGTGTACCGATAAGAGAGCGGATTGGCGCGTTGGGATCATTCCGCTTTCAAAACGCGTGTGTTTAAAATAATAATAAAGCTGGCCAACACATTGGCTGTAGTAACAGCTTATCATGCCTATGTTACGTTCTCCTTCAGATATGGTGTAATATTTTCGGGAAACTCGTCAGAAAGGGAAGCTTTTAAAGTTTACTAAGTTAGGAAAATACGTTTATGAATAAGGGGTTAGAATGTGAATAAGGGGGCTTGTTCATGAACGTGAAATAACTTAGGAAGCCGATAAGAATCGTATGTTTCTTTCCGACTTATCAATATTATGTAACAAGGTATTATCAAACCGCGATTAGAATGGGATTCGAAAGTACTGTTGACACAACAGTGTTTAAGTCAATCTAGGATATACTCATAGTTATATTCATATATTTATACTTTAAGTGCAAAAACTTACAGACAATAGATAAATTAATCACTCACTACTCACTACATCTATAAACAACTCTTTTCTTGGTAAATATTGTGTCATTTGTTGTGTCAACAGTACTCTCGAATCCCTTTCTGATTCCGGTATGATAATACAAACAACGGGGTATTCAATTCAATTGATTTATTTAGGTACTATTTACAAGAAGTATCATTAAAATCAGGCTTAAATGTTAGAACTGGGAATCATCCTGTGTTTCGGGCGTTAGAAGACTTTAGTATTAGAACTTACGGACGTTATATTGACGTGACCACGTCTTATAAATTGGTTTGCCGGGTGACACTTCAAGAAACTGCGTTACGCTCCGCTCACGTTATGCGCTCACAATGAGAGCGAGTGAGAGGCACGCGTCCCTTCCACTCGGGCATGGTTAGCCCGCGTTGTCACGTAAAACTTTCGCTCGTATACCGACTTTACAGGCAACCAATTTTTTTTTTTTATTCCAGTCGAAGCGCTCAAACGTGACGCTCCTCCACTTCATAGTGCGCACATACATGCGAGCGGCCGGCGTGGGAGCCCCCCTGCCGGTCCCCGAGCCCGGTGACGTCACCCGCGCCGCCGCGATCGACTTCGCCGACGTGGCCCGCTCCCTCGCCGACCTGACACTGCAGCTCGCCGGTCAGTAGCCCGCTACACACACGCACACTACACACACGGTGTCGGACCTGCCCGTGAGCCCGGTGACGTCACCCGCGCCGCCGCGATCGACTTAGCCGACGTGGCCCGCTCCCTCGCCGACCTGACACTGCAGCTCGCCGGTCAGTAGCCCGCTACACACACGCACACTACACACACGGTGTCGGACCTGCCCGTGAGCCCGGTGACGTCACCCGCGCCGCCGCGATCGACTTCGCCGACGTGGCCCGCTCCCTCGCCGACCTGACACTGCAGCTCGCCGGTCAGTAGCCCGCTACACACACGCACACTACACACACGGTGTCGGACCTGCCCGTGAGCCCGGTGACGTCACCCGCGCCGCCGCGATCGACTTCGCCGACGTGGCCCGCTCCCTCGCCGACCTGACACTGCAGCTCGCCGGTCAGTAGCCCGCTACACACACGCACACTACACACACGGTGTCGGACCTGCCCGTGAGCCCGGTGACGTCACCCGCGCCGCCGCGATCGACTTCGCCGACGTGGCCCGCTCCCTCGCCGACCTGACACTGCAGCTCGCCGGTCAGTAGCCCGCTACACACACGCACACTACACACACGGTGTCGGACCTGCCCGTGAGCCCGGTGACGTCACCCGCGCCGCCGCGATCGACTTCGCCGACGTGGCCCGCTCCCTCGCCGACCTGACACTGCAGCTCGCCGGTCAGTAGCCCGCTACACACACGGTGCCCGCTCCCTCGCCGACCTGGGTGCTTAGCCAAGTTGCCAAGCGCTAGCGCTTAGTAGCGTAACGTAGCTTTCCCTCTCTGTCACTCTTTCATATTAGTGCGACAAAGACAGTTTGCTGCTATTAACGATGAAGCGCTAGCGATTGGAAACTTGGCTAAGCACTCTGACACTGCAGCTCGCCGGTCAGTAGCCCGCTACACACACGCACACTACACACACGGTGTTGCACCCCCAGTGGCCTATACCACAAAACTTTACAAGAGTACAATTCTACGAAATTGTATAAATTCCCATACAAAAAGTTGACAATTTTGTAATTGTACGCTTGTAAAGTTTTGTGGTATATGAGCCAGCCCGTGGCCGACCCACGTTTTTGTTATCTGTAAAACGAATGCTACTTCGCGCTACGCTCCAAGGTAATTAGTGACATTACTTTGCCTCACATGTGAATCAGATGCGTTTTTACCCGCTCCTATAAGGCTGTGGTCTCCTATTTCACGCCGTACGCGGCGTCTCGTCACGTCGTACGCTGCGTCTGAATGCTCACTATAGGTATGTACTGTTGTGGTCTCTTTCACATGTCGACGTTGGCGTCTTGACGTCGCACGCGGCTATCATAAGCTGTGCGCCGCGTTTCTAGTCTTTTCGAACCATTGCAGCGTGAACGTCGTCTCTCGCGTCAAACAAATTGTCGAAATTTAATAAAGAAAAAGACGAGTTATTAATAGAATTTATTAAATCTTTCAATGCACTGTATGATAAAAATGAAAAAAATAATAAAATAGTAGATTGTGTCACAAGGGATCAAAATGGTATATTTCCGGCGTGGGCATATATTGAATCCTGAATGAAGCGACGGATCCCACAATTGAATCCCGACCGTAGGGAGGGATTCTAAAGTGGAATCCTGAGCGCAATGAAGGATTCAAGCGTTAACGCCCGAGAAGAAATAATTTTGATACCGTGTGACAGATACTGATTTTCACACCACCAATGAGAAAAATAAAAGATATATCATATATTTAATATTTATGCAAATAATCGATTCTGAAGAACTTTTTATCAATTATGAACGTACTGTTTATTTTCATATTTCATTGTATTTTTTTAAGCTGGCAATAGAAAGTCCTTAAACAGAAAAGTGCCACTTTGATCCCTTCCAGCAGGGAAGAAAAGACCCGTATTCGAATAGGTGGTGTGAAAACAATATTTATATGCATAAATGTTGGGAAACAGATAGTGATGCAGTCGGATCTGCTGTTAAGTTACGCCTTTCTCTGCGGCGAACCTATTGACCGCAGACGCTGTGCGTTGCATTCAGACGTCGATAGGAGCGGAATTGAACGTTGACGCTAACGTCAGACGCCGCGTACAGCATAAAATAGGAGACCACGGCCTAAAAGGATAAACGAGCGCTTTACGAGCAAGTGAGGGGAATATATAAAATAGGTAGTATAAGTATTATGAATAAAAGGTTTATCGGTTGATTTACTCAAAGAGCTAAAATCATTACTAAAAAATCTCTCGCCGTGTAGTCTGATAAACAATAGATAACGCCGGCACTTTTTATGTCACGTTTTAGATAATTAATCATCGCCTGATTTATTCGTTGTATACTGCCAAATGTTGTATAGTGATTGATTAATTGACGATTAATTATGTAAACAATCCAATCCAAACATACAAAATCCTAATATTTAGACATTTTTCATATAGGCACTAAATACTAAATTAAATTTTCAGCATGCAAAGACAAAACCAAGAAAGTCTTAGAAAAAACAGACGCACAACGCAGTCCGGAAGAAAACGGCGAAACAAAACGCATAGACGTGTTCGAAGAGAAAATGGGGACCTTCCTCACTGCCGCCGAAGAAAAGTTGAAAGCCGAACATGAGAACTTGGAAGAGTGCCGCTCGAAGTTCTTCGCCACGGTCAGGTTCTACCAGTACACGCCGAAGGTTGGGAAACTGGAGGACTGCGAGCCGAAAGAGTTCTTCGCGCTTTGGACGAGCTTCTGTAGCGACTTTAAGGATATTTATAAAAAGGAAGAGCAAATTGCTATTAAAGAGAAGTAAGTTTGTCAGAAGTTGTTTTGTCAGCCTCCGTAGCCTAGTTGGTAGTGACCCTGCCTACCAAGCTGGAGGTTCCGGGTTAGAATCCCGGCGAGAACATTATTTGTGTATTTATTTATCACAAATATTTGTTCCTTGGTCATGGCTGTCTATGTATTTAAGTATCTATTATATATGTCGTCGCCTGGTACCCACATCACAAGCCTTAATTGAGCTTACCATGGGACTAGGTCGATTTGTGTAAGATGTCCCAAGATATTTATTATGTAATATTATTAAGTTTACGTGGAAATTATTATAAGGTCCATTCAGCTTGTTTGTCGTTATTCTGTCACGTGATATACTTTACGGCGAAGGAAAACATCGCGACAAAACCTGCATACATCTGCGAAATTCAAACGTGTATGAGAAGTTCGCAACAAGTACTGGGCTGGGCACGTTTGATATCGAGTTGCAGAAAAATGGCCGAATACAATACAAGATCCAGCAAGCATTCGCGTCACTCTTTAAGTTCACAGTTTAATAGCATTATTTTTTCTGACAGTTATGTATTTACATGGTCTTTTTGGTGACCCACAATGAACGCTCTCGTCATGACACCCAGACGAGAGCGTGCTGGATAATTTTGATATTTTTGTTTCCTGAGTGACGTGACAGATAACAACAAGAAATAGTTGATCCACCCAATTACAGAGTACAGAAAACAGTATCGTTTTGGCCAATTTAGTACTCAAGAGGCACTTTGAATTTAAAAAAAATATCTACTGTCAATTCCTACAATTTCTACTACTGGGTAGAAGTTTCTTACGGTTGTGGTTTATCCTCGTAAGGCCCAATGTATGCAAGGGGGTCTACTTTTCACTGCAGCTGACTGTACATTACAATGTACACTCCACTTCAATGAAATTTAAAATTTTCATAAACAAAATAAAGTCGCATTTCCTTTGTTTGATTGATTTTACAAACAAGCCATATTCGCCACTATTCGTTAGATATATACGAGATAGATACATAGCAAAGATCAAAATAAAATTTAAAGAAAATAGTATGGTAGGCCTTACGAGGTTATGAACATATACATCGACAGAATAATCATAATACAATTTGCACAGTTTATTGTAACTTATCTTTTCCTTACAGACTGAAGGAAGCCAAGAAACACCAAGAAGAGCGAAAATCTCAAGCGATTACGCAACCGAAGAAAGAAGGCGGGTTGAAGGCGCGCCTACAGAAGCTATCCAGCACCACTAAGAAGTAAAATAATTGTGGCATTTATTACACAATACACTCACGAGGCGTCTACAGATCTAAATGGCTACAGGTAGCTATTTGGTACTAGAATATGCCTGCTCTTGAATCAAGAGGCAAATGGCAAGACTTCAGTTCTGATTTGTACGACGCTGGCCATTGTGAACCAAACGATTGCCATTCTTGCCTTTATTTTATTATACAGAATTTACTTAGTGTATTTAAAAGGGCTGTGACAAAAACTTCACTTGTAACCCCGATGGTCCGGCTGCAAAACTGTTCAGTTGATACAAAATTCCAGGAATTATATATATTATATAAAAACGTTGCTACATTGACATGACAGATTATGTTAATGAATGAATTAATAAAAGATTAGCAGACCCCGGAATTCTGGTAGCATTTTTGAGCTGTCATAGGGACTTCTCGTTTATCGACTACCGATTATACATATGTATATCGATATATGCAGAATATAATGTAAAATAATTATGATTACAAATAGAAGTAAACAACAGGCGGTCTTATCGCTAATGAGCTCTCTTTTAGATTACGTTTGGATACCAACTTTTAGGAAATTGTAAATAGAAATGAAAATAATATTTTATTAGTCATTGTTAATATTTGTGGATTTCTTATGGCTAACTATTGATCATTTTTCGCATGAAATTGCTGCGAGAATTGCTATTTAACATTTTCAGCCACTCAAAAGTTATTTAAACGAGATCGCTCATGAGCGATAAGACCGCCTATTGTTAACTTCTACTTGTAATCATAATTATTTTACATTTTATTCTGTATTTATCGATATACATATGTATAATCGGTAGTCGATAAATGAGAAGTCCCTATGACAGCTCAAAAATGCTACCAGAATTCCGGGGTCTGATGATTAGGTATTTTATTACGAATACCAACTCTAATTAAAAAAATATTCACTTTTACAACTTTGTTTGCTTGATAATGAGGTGTTTGTTACCCTGTCAAGCCTACATAAGGACCAATATTGGAATTTAAAAAGCGCCTACAAAATTAGTGTCATCAGTGTATTTCGTAGTATCGAAACATTTAACTGATCTTCCGTAGACCTTATGTCAAAAAGATAAGGTTGATAATTGGCCAGATAAGTTGCCAACTATAATAAGCCTTTTATTATTCCATATCTAAAAAATTACATATTTTTTTGTGAAGTTTATGTTATTTGACATGGATCCCTTGTCGGGTGTAGGCCTCCTCCATCTCTTTCCATCTGTTCCTGTCTCTTCCAAGTAACATCCAGTTTTTTCCCGCTATTTTCCACAGATCTTCTGCCCAACGCTTCTTTGGTCTTCCAACTTTCCTTTTGTTATATGGGCCTTTCCATTGTGTGGCTGTTATTGTCAACTATATACGACGAATTATTTAATGGAAATCATTCCAAAACGCTCAAGCATTTTGCTTTATTATCAATCTCAGTATGTTGCGATAGCTTGTATTGTGTTCCACCAATATTATACTTGTGCTCTTAAAAAAATATTTAGGAAGGTTTATGCTTTAAGATAATATACAACAGAAAAACATACTCAGCTTGTATGTACAAATAATGTTAAAGAATATTACTCAAATGTACTATGGAATACTGAGATGAAACTTGGCAGTCGGCATATTCTGGTTTTATATTGTTATGAGGTGTTGAGGAAGTCCACATGAGAAGGTTTACTATGGCATTCTGTTCAAAGTTTTGCAAGACAATGGGTCTGGTAATATATGTATCACTTGGTTAACACATTGGCAGTATATTATCAAGCTTTTGGGATTTAATTGCAATAGCTGCCATACAAGGAAAAACTATTTCGTAAGGGAACATTAAAATGGAATACGCCTGTTGTGAAGTTGTAAATAAAGAGGGTCTCAAGACTCATGTAAATATAAACAAAGCGCAAATATGTATAATAACTCATTTATAAGTCAGTATGGTTTGTAATCTACAAGTGTATAATATGAGTATGTATAGAGATGTTAATTCTTGTCATTACAATGGGATCTTATTGGAAAGTTATCTGTATAAATATGATTATTTAAAAAATGCATGTTAAACTTGCATAAATTATGCAAATCAACTTGTTGGAAAAAGTAAAACTAAAAACTGATCTATCATATTCATTACACATCTGTCATATTACAAGTAATATGTATAAAAATATCGAAAAAGGAACTGAATTATCATTATTTTCCTTTACTGAAGCAATAATATCAGGCATCTAAAGAAATAATTTATCTTTCATATTGACATTAGCCATAATTTCATAGTATTACAACAACAAGAGAGCTTATTTAGCAAGGATTTTGTATTGTTATATTTGTTTATATTGTACCTGAATATATCCTTTGGATTGTGTTAAAACATTTGTATTTCTTCACAGTGATTAAATTGGTGCTGTTATTATTAAACTGTAAATAATTTGTGTTAGTAAATAATACAAGAAAAAATGGAAAATACATTTATTAACTATAATCAGTGCACTTTTCTTTCCATATTTTTTTGAATTTTTTCTCTATTTTTCTTTTGTTTGACAAGGAATTTGCTAATGTGTCCAATGCATTCTTGAGAGCCTGCCACTGCATGAAACTAAGGTGACTTGTTAAAGATAAATTACTTTGCTCATTCCTGAAGCCCTCTTCCTTGATCATGAATTTTTGTAAGGATTCAGAGTCTGTCACATTTTCAGCAAAGTGATTGTACGTATTTTGTGTCTTTAATTCAACTGGTCGAGGGTGAGGGTGTGCTGGTAGTGTAGAAAGTTTTCTGGATACTATTTCTCCTTTCTCTGTATCAAGAAATACAGATTGTTTTGTTTTGGAGTGTGGTTCAGCATTAAAACTTTCTCGGGATATTTTTTCTCCTTTATCTTTATTTACTATTTGATTTATCTGTATTTCAGGTTTTTCTTCTGAAATCCTTATCTCAAAATTAGAAGAAACTGATAAATCTTCTGAGTCATCTTTATTTAGTCTATTCACATAATCAATGAAGCTGTCAGGGTTATCATCATCATCATCAGCTATTAAGCTCTGGTGCAATGTCAAACATTTGTCTTTAGCCCAATGAAATCTTCCGAAAGAGTCCATATTTTTAAGATCCAGCCATTCCTCCAAGTCTTCTGGGAGGGTATAGTTGTCGGGTAGGAAGTTGACTCCCTTTAGTTGTAGCTTGTGGAGCCAGGGCCGCAGGCGCGCGTACCAGCCGCCCGCGTGGCGCACGAGCACCGCGCACAGCGACCACACGCGGCACAGAGCTGCATATGGCATCAGAGACATCCAGTGGCCCTCCCCACACTTTATACGGTCCAAGTAAAACACTGCCGCTTGCTTCGAACAAATGCATACCCTCAACATTATTTTCGCAAATGTAATTAACCTAACCATGACATACTGAAGCATTTGTTTTGTGGGTAAATAATCCTCATCCTCAGTTGGTAATGTGTCGTTGAAGTTTTCTATGTCCTTCAATATATTTAGTCCCAAATATCGTCGTAAGGCTACGTTAACCTTCTTGAAATGCCTGTAGCCTATGTCACTACGAAATTTCTTGTCGTATTTATATGCAAATCTGGAGAGAATGGCACTCTCTTTATGCAAAGGAGATTGATTAGACAGTACCTTAATGATATTCCTGCAAGTTGTTCTTAGTTCGTGAACGTCTGTAATAAAATTATAATATTCAATTCAATTTTTATCTAAAAAGTAAGCATGTTAGATTAAATCTGCGATTAACTTACCAACTTTACGATTGCTTAAAAATGTATGAACAGGTGGTGGTAGCAGAGAGGCATCATTCCAGGGTTCTAGCATCGTGCATTAAATACAATTTTGTGACTGTTCAATAAATTGTCTAAATGAGAAAAGTAATATTTTTATAGCGCTATATTCAAATTTAGGTTAGGTTAACAAAACAAGTTTGTCATTGTCACTAATGTCACTGTCACTGTCACACAACATGTGTGCTATGCTATTCTGGTCTCATTCAAAAACGTCGATTATAGCTGAAGAACTGTATGAATGTGATCAAGCCAAGCGTAGAAGGAAACATATACCTATGCTCGAATATTTCGAATTAAAAAAAACTCGCGAGTTAGAGGAGAGCGGAGTGGCCCGCGGCCCGAGCGAGTTCCGAGCCCGAGAACGAGATAGAGAGTGATCTAGATAGGTAGGTACGTAAGGTACGATACGATACGATACGTACCGGCTAGGTGGCAACGTCAAACTGCTGAAGTAAGTTATATTTATGCATTTAATTGATGATAAATTGATAATATACTTTATCTTTATGCACTAGACTTTTGAGCGCAAGAAATAATCACCTTTAAATACATTTTAATGAATAGCTATCTGTTTTTTTCTGTTAAGATAGTTTAAGGTTAAGTTTTACATTGATTGTTTACAGATTTCGTGATAAGTACCCAAATCATCAAACAAAATGCCTAAAAACAAGAAGAAAGCCGAAAGTTCTAGCGACAGCGATGAGGGGCCTGTGGATGTAAGTTAATAATTATTAGATTACTTTAGAAAACGCATGTCACGATGAATTCGTTAAATGTTTAGAGATCAGTTTGATTTACCTGAAAAGTTATCTGCGTATTCTACACATACATGTCATATATGTAGCATTCCTCAGCAATCGTGTACCTAACTGCATAGAACAATACAATCAAATGAGGCAGGAATCTTATGAAAAGATTAGGTTTTATACTGTTATTTAAATTATTTATAGGATTCTGTGCTTCATTATAAGCTGGCTTATCAATTGTAAGCTTACCTAGGCATTCATTTTCAGAGAAACATACCACCAGAAAAGAAAGCAAAAATGGGCTCAAGAACTACTGACAAAGAACCCACTTGGGTGTTAGAGGGTAAGAAGCTTGTCAAAGTGAGGGAATTCAAGGGTAAAAACTATGTGGACGTCCGGGAGTTCTATGAGAAGAATGGGGACTTGCTGCCAGGGAAGAAAGGCATCAGTCTGACTCCGGAGCAGTGGAGGAAGCTGCTGGCGCTGGCGGAGGAGGTCAATGAGGTTCTCAGTAGTCGTTAGTTGGAACAAATATGCTATTTTTGTGTTACTATTTGTAAGATTATTAAAGTGTTTGTTGAGCAAATTAATCATGAAGTTTTATTATCACTTTCCAGTGCCTTCTTCACAAGTTGTTTTTTAAATTGTGCAAAACAGTTTGATTTAACACTTTTGACCAAATTGAAGCAAAAACAAATATTGTTGGTGGGATTATGTATTTGAATTTGAAGGGTTTAGATAAATAAGAAAAACAAATTAGGCTAAAACATTTATTTTACAATTATAACTATAACATCTTTCCAGTGACTGCCAGAAACTAGAACAAATTTTATGCAGCACAAATAAATTAAACAGGTACAAGATTGAGCTTGTTAATATTATGGAACAAATAATGAGTATAATTATTTTGGTAACACTACAGATTATTTATGGAAGAATACTTGGATCATAATTTTTAAATTAAAGTAGAGGAATGATAGCACTTTTAGATAAAACCCTAACTGAATATTATTACATTGTAATTACTTAAAAGGGTTTCATAAATGATTATTTAATCTGCATTCCGATCTTTCTTTTATGATTATGTCGGTAGGTATATGCTAACATTCTTTGGACAAATATATAAAAAAATTGGTAATACATAATTGATAAATTTTACTACGTATTTCGATAAGACGTGATCGAGATTCTAATAGCATTACGTATGTATTCTAGAAGTTCATATTTCACATACCTATACACGAATGAATTAATCCCAACACACATGTTTGAACTACTTATAATCTATACAAATGCATGCCCATATGACAACCCTAAGTGGCAGGTGTCCTTTAGTTACATAAAAAAAACCGGCAAAGTGCGAGTCGGACTCACGCGCTTAGGGTTACGTACCATTATAAATTAATCATAAAAAAATACAGTTAGGTAAATCAACCTATATCAAAAACTACAAGAGATAATTTAATCAAACCAAAAATCGTTGAAAGACTTAAATAAAAATGTGTTTTAGAAATGTTTATATCAATTTAAAACCCATACGCTTATGTACATAGAACAAAAAAACTATCCCTCAGTTACATGTACAGACGGCCCCAACCCCTATTTTTTTTTAATTATGTAGCGGTTCATACAACACATCCTTACCAAATTTCATTGCTATCATTTATAGTTTAAGAGTAAAGCGGCTGTGTGTGACAGACGTACATAACGAATCTATCATAGCACCCTTTAATAATGACAGTTTGGGTGTCAATGAAAAATACACAAATAAATACATCTTCAGGTTTTCTTGCTTAATCCGAATTTCCATAATAAAAAAAATCAAAACGCACATAAATTCATTAAATGACCATTTTTACCCTAAAGTCGCAAAAAGTTATGTTATGTTCTAGTTTTTATCCTTGGTATAGTTTGGTGTGGGACTGGGCTGGACACGTCTGTCGGATGCCTAATGAGTTGTGGGGCAAAATCACCACAGAGTGGGAGCCCAAACTCGAATCGACCATGCGGTAGGCCACGCCGGCGATGGCGGGATGAACTGGACTCCTTCTAGAAGGAATGGCTAAACATAGTACTTGACCATCAGTGGAGAGATCGGGGGGAGGCCTTTGCCCAGCAGTGGGACACGACAGGCTCTAAATAATAATATAGTTTTAATTGCCTTTGCGGTAATCGGATTCCCCGTGAAACACTTAACTTTTTAATTTCTACCTACCTATCTAAAATTGTCATATTTGGCTTTTAGGCTTACAATATTTTCTTAATTGGTCTGTAACACTGCATACTAGGATTTGTACAAATATCGAAATAATTACATCAAGATAATCAAAAAATATAGGTTTGATAGTAAATATTACAAAGATTATGACTATTATAAGAGAATATTACAAATAGTATAAAATGCCAGCCATCTTGAATATAGTGGCGTTAGAGTTGACTAGTGTTTCTAGTAACATTTGGATAAACTCTAGCTTACATTATTGCTAAGGAAGTATATTGGCGTAGCAGGGTCCTTGTTTATACATTATACTTTTTTATTTGAATGGTTTTTCCTTGGTTCACAAGCTATTTTACATTAAGGAGAAAAGAAAACAAATGGCTCTATGTAAGTAACTTCAGTTACTGCTTGCACTCATAATGATAAAATGACATATAAGTCGTAATAAAAAAAGTGGCGTTTTATTATAATTTGGAAAAGTAAGAGAAAAAAAAATCCTACGGTCTGCTGGCCTATTTTCGATGACCGGCCTTATAGAAAAACGAATCGTTTTTCGATTGTTTTTCCTACTTTTCCTTATCAGAATAGGTACGATTCTGAATAGGCCTTTAAACAGTTCAACACTATTTTTGTTACATTCTGTATATAAAAATCTTGGCAGATTCATATATACTTTTCGCTGCACGATGTTAATTTAATGCGTATGTGTAGGTACCCTGTTACGCCAATGGAATTACATCAAGTCCATATTTTGGCATACATTTAGTAAATCTTGGTACATAGGTACAACGAACTCGATAACGGCCCGCGTTAGATTCGTTCCATTCACAGATATATATGAATATAAGAGATGTGATGTCCATTTATAGTTCCAATCGGAAATCACTAGTACGTATAAAACAAATGTCCCGATTTGTATACCTACGTATACCATTTGTTACTAGAATGTAAAAAGTAAACAAACCTAAAAACTTGCATTATTTCATAATCATTAATCACGCTTTTTTAGAACACGGTCCTGGTTTTATTACCAACTTAAAACCTTGAGTTCACAAACAATTTTTAGTTAAAATTTTATGTTATAATTTATTAGTATTAATATACAGGTAAATTCACTAAAGCTGGCACGAATGGAATGAATGAAATGAATGACATCTATCACTGTGTGTATGCGGTCGTCCTATACCAACCTGTATCTACTGTTATTAAGACATCCACACATAGATACTTTCTGTCACTTAAATACTCGATCCATTCGTGCCAGCTTTCGTGAATTTACCTGTATCAGCGGTCGTGTTTCACGATGTGTCAAAGACGTCAAAAACTATGGAAAGTCAGACATATTTGTTTACTTTTTTTTGGATTCTACTGACAATTTGTATTGATTAATGGTGTAATATTATCCTGGTATGTCGAGTATAGTTCAAAAACACAAAATACTCGTAACAATTCATTGTATACAAAGGAACTCTAGGTTCTTACCCCCTTGTTCATAAACAGGAGGATAAGCCATAATGTTGAGACCGGAAAAGGACCAACAATACTTATAGGCTTGCTAAATTAGCGGAAGTATACGAATAAGGGGGTAAAGGTCGGATACACACCACACCAACCAATTTTGACGGACCGATCAAACTTACCCAACAGATTACTATAATTCATCGGTTGACAGCCAATGAATCCATGAAAATATCCATGGATTTTTTGTGTAACATCTGAAATTGTTTTATTTAATATTTTTAGAGTTGAAAGCGTGGCGCCTTCAACTCTACAAAGATGTCAAATGCTATGGAAAGTCTGCCATATTTGTTTACTTTTTTTAGAGTCTACTGACGAATACTATAGATTTGAGTATTGAATTGGCCTATTTTATGCGTAGGTATATCGCTAGCGTGAGCTGAAAGAAAATAACGTTTTTGCGGCGTTTGAATCGTTAGCCCCTCGTAAAGCCTATAATTTTCTTTCATATTTTGAATCATGCTGTGTAAAAACTGCTGTCCAATTTAGTTTGTTTCCTAAATTGATTAAACAACGGAAATGCTACTATTCTCATTTTATGTAAGGTTAAAATTCCATTGTAACGTACATGGGGCCTTACGAGATAATAGTTATTTGTGTTATAAGGGATAAAAATGATATTTTTCCGGCGAGGGCGTATATTGAGTCCCAAATGAAGCAATGGATTTCACAATATCCTGAGCGTAATGAAGGATTCAAGCGTTAACGCCCAAGACGAAATAATTTTGACACCGTGTGACACATACTGCTTTTCACACCACCTATGAGAAAAATAAAAGATATATCACATAGGTATTAAATAATCGATTCTGAAGAAATTTTTATCAATTATGAACGTACTGTTTATTTTCATATTTCATTGTAATTTTTTAGGCTGGCAATAGAAAGTCCTTGAACAGAAAAGTGCCATTTTGATCCCTCCCTGCAGGGAAGAAAAGGTATTCGAATAGATGATGTGAAAAGGTACTTTAAATGAGCCTTCGTCACAACACTAGCCCAATTGCCAATTTTGGTAAAATTTCACTATGTCCTTAACATATACCTTGACCAGATGGTACCGCCACCTCAACCTTAAATTATACTAATATTTTCGACTAGTCCTAGTTCCTTAAATCTTTGGCTTGATATGGAAGCAGTTGATTTTGAAGTGTTCGCACATTTCTTGCACCTGGAACAACATGTTTTAGGTTAGTTACCTTGTTTTATACTACTGTAACAAGATATCTTTCACTACATAATGTTAACACATTAACTACCAACCAAATGGCCTCGGAAACGTGGTGTTTGTGCAAAGGTGACATTCGCTTGCTAGAAAAATTTCATCTGCGCTGCCTACGTTCCATTCTGCGCATAACATGGCAGGATCGCGTCCCTAACACTGACGTCCTTCGTCGTTGCAGGATGCCAGGTATGGAGGCGCTTCTGATGGGGGGTCAGCTAAGGTGTGGGCATGTTTGGCGTATGAGTGATTGCAGACTACCAAAAGCCGTTTTCTACTCCCAGCTCTCAGCTGGTAAACGGAAGGAAGGCAGGCAACTCTTACGTTACAAGGATGTGCTTAAGCGCCACCTAAACGCCTGCAGTATTCCACCTGATAAATGGGAGGAGTTTGCTTCTCAGCGGCCAGAATGACGTTCTCGTGTTAAAATTGGCCAACTCTACTGCCCCACTTGTGTGACAGAGTTTTTAAAAGTAAGTTCGGTATGGAGAAACCTTTTGTTTTCGTCATCGGATTGTCCGGCAATGGGTATACGCAGTTCACGAACTCCCACTAGGTGGGTTTCCGGGTGTGTAGCCAAGTTTCCAATCGCTAACGCTCAGTAACATATAGTAGTTACCCTCATTAGCCCTGGGAGGCCGTTCCACATAACCACCCGAGTTCGTTTCCACGCAAGGGTGGTGCGTATCTGCGTAACGCATTGCCCTCGTAAAGAAAAGGGTATGTTCATACTGTAGGTTACTTCTATTTATTATGTGTTAAGGTATCGTTTCGTGACGTACCACCCTCGCGCCGTAGTAGACGTGGTGCGCGGTGCAGGCGCCGGTGAGCAGCAGGAGCGCGCTCAGCTCGGCGGCCGGCGACAGCGAGGCTGCACGCGCTGTATGGCAGCACTCACGACCAGCAGACACAAGGACAGCACTCACCACCCTCGCGCCGTAGTAGACGTGGTGCGCGGTGCAGGCGCCGGTGAGCAGCAGGAGCGCGCTCAGCTCGGCGGCCGGCGACAGCGAGGCTGCACGCGCTGTATGGCAGCACTCACGACCAGCAGACACAAGGACAGCACTCACCACCCTCGCGCCGTAGTAGACGTGGTGCGCGGTGCAGGCGCCGGTGAGCAGCAGGAGCGCGCTCAGCTCGGCGGCCGGCGACAGCGAGGCTGCACGCGCTGTATGGCAGCACTCACGACCAGCAGACACAAGGACAGCACTCACCACCCTCGCGCCGTAGTAGACGTGGTGCGCGGTGCAGGCGCCGGTGAGCAGCAGGAGCGCGCTCAGCTCGGCGGCCGGCGACAGCGAGGCTGCACGCGCTGTATGGCAGCACTCACGACCAGCAGACACAAGGACAGCACTCACCACCCTCGCGCCGTAGTAGACGTGGTGCGCGGTGCAGGCGCCGGTGAGCAGCAGGAGCGCGCTCAGCTCGGCGGCCGGCGACAGCGCGCCCAGCAGCGCGGCGAGGCTGCACGCGCTGTATGGCAGCACTCACGACCAGCAGACACAAGGACAGCACTCACCACCCTCGCGCCGTAGTAGACGTGGTGCGCGGTGCAGGCGCCGGTGAGCAGCAGGAGCGCGCTCAGCTCGGCGGCCGGCGACAGCGAGGCTGCACGCGCTGTATGGCAGCACTCACGACCAGCAGACACAAGGACAGCACTCACCACCCTCGCGCCGTAGTAGACGTGGTGCGCGGTGCAGGCGCCGGTGAGCAGCAGGAGCGCGCTCAGCTCGGCGGCCGGCGACAGCGCGCCCAGCAGCGCGGCGAGGCTGCACGCGCTGTATGGCAGCACTCACGACCAGCAGACACAAGGACAGCACTCACCACCCTCGCGCCGTAGTAGACGTGGTGCGCGGTGCAGGCGCCGGTGAGCAGCAGGAGCGCGCTCAGCTCGGCGGCCGGCGACAGCGAGGCTGCACGCGCTGTATGGCAGCACTCACGACCAGCAGACACAAGGACAGCACTCACCACCCTCGCGCCGTAGTAGACGTGGTGCGCGGTGCAGGCGCCGGTGAGCAGCAGGAGCGCGCTCAGCTCGGCGGCCGGCGACAGCGAGGCTGCACGCGCTGTATGGCAGCACTCACGACCAGCAGACACAAGGACAGCACTCACCACCCTCGCGCCGTAGTAGACGTGGTGCGCGGTGCAGGCGCCGGTGAGCAGCAGGAGCGCGCTCAGCTCGGCGGCCGGCGACAGCGAGGCTGCACGCGCTGTATGGCAGCACTCACGACCAGCAGACACAAGGACAGCACTCACCACCCTCGCGCCGTAGTAGACGTGGTGCGCGGTGCAGGCGCCGGTGAGCAGCAGGAGCGCGCTCAGCTCGGCGGCCGGCGACAGCGCGCCCAGCAGCGCGGCGAGGCTGCACGCGCTGTATGGCAGCAGGAGCACGTTCCACGCGGAGCAGCGGGTGCCGCTCATTTGGGCCACGATTAGACGGCACTGTGGAAATTTCAAATAATATTAGTGTGGAGAAATGTATGTATGTGCCTTACACTCAGTCAGCCTCTGTAGCCTAGTTGGTAGTGACCCTGCCTACGAAGCTGGAGGTTCCGGGTTCGAATCCCGGCGAGGGCATTCTTTGTGTATTTATTTATCACAAATGTTTGTTCCTTGGTCGTGGCTGTGTATGTATCTAAGTATCTATACAGGGTGTTTGGTTAGCGGTGTCGGAGCTTTTAAGGGCTTAAACTACAATCAATTTCATCGATAAATTACCATACAATTTTTTTTTTGTGCCAACGATAATTAAATGGCGGCCATTTTAAAATTTCAAACAGACGAATACGGGCGCACGTGATATTTCTGGAATTATACGTTTCTTATTGGTCCTATTCTTGCAAAAAAAATCTCGTTAGAGAGCTCATTAGATAAGCAAACTAATTAAGCTAATCATTTGACTCAACTATTTGAACAACAAGGCTAAAAAAAAATTTTTTAATTAAAAATAGTAAAAAAATCACCTTAATTTTTTAATTAATTTAATTTTGCATGAGAACTAGGTCTTTAAGATAGGTTTTTGGTGTTGTTATTTATTAGTACAGTATGTTAGCTAAAAAATAACACCATAATTACAGTTATACCTTAAGTACTTTAGGAATTACAAGTGCTCAAACATGCACTGGATGGATGGAAGGCGGCCACTTCACTAGTCGGTATACTGCTGACATTCATTTGTTTATGGATTTTGCATCGGGAACGCTAAATGCAGCTGTTTTGGTGTATGTTTGAGCACTTGTAATTCCTAAAGTACTTAAGGTATAACTGTAATTATGGTGTTCTTTTTTAGCTAACATACTGTACTAATAAATAACAACACCAAAAACCTATCTTAACGACCTAGTTA